>CATIWR010119610.1:0-125983 GCA_949677035.1 Omphalea diandra | reverse complement strand
TATATATATATATATATATATATATATATATATATATATATTTAAACATGGGGGAAAATCTATAATGTTTCATTTATAATATATCCTATTATATATGCATAAATATGTCAAGTGTTAAATAGTTTTGTGGAAAATCAAGTTGAATATTTAAAACAGTAATGAATATAAGTTTGCTTTTATATGTATATACACATTTATTATATTTATGTATATATAATGCACACACATTGAAATGAATCATAGATAAGTATCACCTATATATATATATATATATAATTTGTAGTCATAAGCATATGTATATATGTATGTAAAACTGGAGTTCATAATATGAAATGTGTGGGTCATATACACTGATAAGTTAGGGAAAATATTTAATCCATATTAGTTTATTGACGGTAATGATATATATAGAATCGTATGTATTTATTTAATGTGCAAAGTAGCTTCAGTATAAAATGTATTCAATTCAGTGGATTTATGTACATATATATCTATAATGGGTATACATGCTTATACAATTTATTACATATACATAATCTGGGTGTAATCCCCTATCCATGGATGCATGGTCAGTGCTCTTTCCTGTCCATAGACACAGCTTATGTGTCCATTTTATCTACAATTTTTAAATCATATATTTATTTTTTTTTTACACAAATTTTAATGCTATTGATGAATTCTATGCCATGATAATAGAAAATATCTAAAATATGTATATATCCTCATGTAATACAAAATATAAAACGAGTTGCCATGAGCAATGGTCGATCTACATACTAAGATATTATTCTAGTTATGTAATCTTATCCATAGATACGTAGTATGTGTTCTTTACTATCCATAGATACATAGCATGTAATTTTATTTGTCTATGATGTTTGTATGGTATATATGATGTTTGTATCGTATGTTCTTTTATACAAATTTCTTTAGTTATACATTATGCATGTTGAGCAGTGATAAATTAAGTAGAATAGCAAATATATTAAAAACGGAATTCAATGACGTAGATGAATCCTGTGCTATAATTAATGAATATACTTAGGTTTAGCTGTCAAGGGAAAATAAAAATAAAAAATCCGATAACAGAATATATAGTTAAACATTTAAAACAGCCCTATGTATTGAAGGCAATAACAACACCGAGAGATCGTTCTAAATTACAATCCAAACACTTGATAAAGAGAGGAAAAAACACCTAATAACTATCCCATTATAACCAAAGTCTACTAACTTTGGAGCAAAAAACCAGACAAAGAACACCATGAGCAGTCACAAACCACCAAACTCCATAGAGCGCTCTTCACTCAAAACACCCAGGTACATCAACCTATGACGGGGCAACATACCTAACTAATTTCCTAAGCTTACGTTCAACTTTTTCATTCCTCAAAGCTAAGGCATGATAGGTTTCATAAATATCTTCTATTTGGCTCAACATGGCTACAGTAGTTTGGGTGTGGGATCCAATTGTTTTATTAAGAGAGACAACTGTAGCGAACTGGCTATGATTATCTGACCCCTTATGGCTATTGCAGAACTAGTCCCTTAACGTGATAGACTAGTCATGCAAACTAATGGCCCTATCTACGTCTGTGATAGTAGCATAATAAAAATGCTTGTACATCTCCATATTCTTGTAGTTATAATCAACAATTTCAATATTATAAATTTCCCTCAAAGCATCTCATGATTTAAATTAAACATCATATTTTGCACCCTGAAAGCTCTCAAACCACTCTGAAACAAATTCAGTGACATATTTAACTCCTTCGTCATCTTCATGACAGAATCAAATTTTAGTTTAGTAAAGGCCATTTTAGGCCTGCTCATATGAGTTCGGGATCATACATGCCTATATGTTTGAATGTCTGGTGTAAAATGTTGTTAATCAGAAACATAATTGGAATATATGTGCAAGCTAAGCCATTCCTGTCAAGGAAGATATTAACATAAAGTTATTTTTGGAATGAAACCAGTAAATTGGCCAAAGTATAGAAACAAAATTTTCCAAAAGCAAGAAGTCTATATAACAAATTACTGCTACTTTAAAGGCAAGATAAGTACATAGGTTTTAGCATTAACGTGTTTGATATTAGTTTCCAACTATTGTCATTACAGAAGTCATTTAATCCAAACAAACAACGCAACAAATAAAAACACGGCAAATACGAATCATAAATATGGAAACTAACTTGTGATTTGCTTAACTATATTACACCTTTATACAAATATAGACAAAGCAGGAGAATTAAAAATTTTGCAAATAAAAAAACAAAGTTCATTTAGTTAGCATAAAAATAACCATGTCACTTTGGTTGCTTCTGTCCTTCCACACCCTTCCCCCTCATATATTTATTTGAATTCCATTTCATGTTTTCAGTTAGGAACTATCGTAGCATGTGCATAGGACTGAATAAAATGCATGCATATCTCATCTCTTTCCTTAACCACACTACCATTAAAATAGTTTCGCTTTGGCAAAGCATAAAATTTATATCCTCAACTTTGTTGTTTCCACATTCTTACCCTTAGACTTCCCCCTCCACTACCCTCTAACATAGCATCCGTCAGTATAGACCTCTAAACCATCACACATGCTTTAAACAGCAGGCAAAAAAAATGATGAAGAAGCATTTAGCATTTATATTTACTGTATGAATGTTAAGATATAGCAAACGGAAACAGCTGGAAAGAAAGAAGCAAAAGAAAAAAGGATGGAAGTATACCAGAGAAATTTTAAAGTTAATACGGTAGATGAGGAGTAAATGATAGTATTTATAGCTCAAATAGCTTGAGCGATGACACAGCAAAAAAAAAGAGTAAAAGCAAATTCATTTGGTTTCAACTGCCAGTTATATATGGTAGTGAGCTTTTGGTTGGCTCCAGGAATTAGCAGTTAGCTTCAATTATATCTGAAGTCAATCAGTTCCTAAATAAATGGGGAAAGCAAATGTTTCTAACATGCACAAATTATGAGACTCTCATATAATCTATAGGCAACGAAAAGGCAGAGATAGATGTTGACTTTTGATGTACTACCTCCAACTAATGCCACATTATATGACTTTCTTTGTCCTTCATTCAGCTCAGGTCCTATAATAATAATCATATGATTATAATATTCATATTCCATGCAATTTCTCACATTTTATTTTCAAGAGGTTGCGACGTTATTTGCATTTATTTTGATTTATGTTTATATATTTGGAAAATCAAATTATCTGTTAAAGCAGTGCTAATATGTTTGGGAAGGTAGTATGCTTGTTACAGGGACCATAGTACAAAATAAGCTCTAAACTAAAATACTTAAAACTATACCAAATTTATTTCTAGGTTCTCATATCATTGTATCGGCTCATATATCCCATTCAATATACAATGAGATTACGGGGTCAGTTCCACTATATTTAATAAGTAAATTTTAATATTTAATTATTACATTATTATAACAACCAAATATAATAGAGTTGTACAATTTGTTTACATGGTGTTTCATTTTTGGAAACCAATTTAGATTTTTAAAATGGCACTAATAAATAGGGGAAAATAATTATTGATTTACTAGATAAGATATTTATTTATATAAATAAACATTTTTATTTTTAAATTTGTTAGATTTTCTTAATAATAATTGATGAGCAATAAAAGAAGAACTCGCAGAGAATCAAAGGTGCTAAAATTTATTGGTTCATTTGTTTCTTTTTATTTATTTTTCTTTTAATTCTTTATTTCTCATTATCTTTGTTAAATACTTAATATCATTAAAGAATACTTCAATCATATGTAATTATTTTTCTATAATTAATATTCTTTAATAAATTTCTCAATTTTGATATACTTTCTTAAATGACAGATAAAATAATTCTTTGACTACTTGATATGACATAATGAAAATAATAAAATATTTTCATCTTCATTGGGTTTTTTTTGTATGGAAAACTGCATACATTGTAAATCCTTTGCCTAATTTTGTTTTGTCTGGCACCTATGCCTAACACCAACTATTTACCAAATGATTAAATAATTGATAAATAAAAGCATCATTGATCCATTCTCCAAACTCCCTTCTACAGATCCTGTCGTGGAAGCAAATAATTCGCTGCAAATGGATTGACATAACCTGAGGAGAAGCATGAGCCCGTGTGAAAAACAATGATTGTGGATAAAGAAATTAAATAATTATATAGTAGAGAAAGGAAGTAAGAAAGCATGGATCACAATACGGTCATAAGTAATTACGAATCAATTAGTTGCAGAAACCGTACCTATGTGTAGAGAGAAAAACATTGAAGGAACAAGGGGGAGGAGTGCAAAACGACATCACATGAGCGAAGGGGAAGGACGATACCATTTTGTGTGCAAAGGAGAGCAAAACCGCATGACAAAGGGGAAGGACGACGCCATCTTCTGGAAAAGGACAAAAAAATCGAAAAGAAGTCCATTGAACCCCCGAAGGCAAGGCCCTACCCCATAATAACCCCATCAGTCCCCAAAAATTCCATAATTGTCCCCAGTTTAAAATAGTTGCCTAGCTATTACCGAATAATTACAAAATTACCTCATAATGAACAGTGTAATTAGTGGTTTAGTTGTATTATATTTATATTTAATTGGCAGTGAACCTTTGAAATTCATTTTTTTTATTACATATTTATTGATAACAAAATTCAAATTAATGAATAATTCATAAATAATAATTTACAATATGAAGAAATTATATTATTTTTGAAAAATATATTTTGAGCTGTCTAAATTTTTCATATTTTTTACACTTAATTCTTCAAGTTAAAAATGTAAATGTTAAACTTTTCAGATATTTAAATTTGTTGTACAAACTACTTTTTTAATAGACTCATTAAATATTAACAAACACCTACACAAATGTTGAAATAATTTAATTGTTTACCCAGATCAAATATTGTAATGAAAATTTGTTCATACAATTGATAATCTCATAAATGTTTGCATTTGATGATTTTAATAAGCATCAAATTGTTAATACTTTAGTAGCAAAACTACTGAGAAACTAAAGCCATCATAAGAATTGATGCGGCAAAGATGCTATTTGAAAAATCGACAAGCAATAGATCAGCATAAGAAACCAAAAGCCAATTCATATATATAAACAAAACAAAATAAAACAGTTGAAATTGATGCTTTTTTTTTCTCTCTCTCTCTCTTTTTTTTTTTTTTTTTTATTACAAACAAGGGCATAAGCTCTAAACTATAAAACACAATTACAACGATAAGCAATACAGTTAAATCATGAATCAATCAATTTAAGATATCTCCTAAAAGATCAACAAATACATGAACACCCACATATAGATGAATTCTATTGCTAATCAATCTCTGTAAAATTACCCTCATGATATCTGATTTCGACCCCCCACTTTTTCTCTATATAGCACCTAATCGACTGAACTAAAGAGTAGTTTTTGAAACTGATGCTTTTAGTGGTTGGCAAGTGCTAGATCTGGAAACCACAATTAAAGTTTAGATTTTAGGTGGTATTGGTAGTGGGTTAATTTCTACGGCTATGACTGAGAAATTAGATTTGAATAAGATGATTAAGGATCTTAAATCGCTGAAAGTGTCATCTGTATTCATTTGTCCAATCTCTTTGTACCCAATGCAAGACCTAGTTACGCTTAACACTAACTTATGAGAGATCCAACTTCCTTAAGAAGTTCTTTCTCGACCACTATACTTGCCCTACTAATGCAAGAGCTATGAGATGATATGGTTACGCCAAATAAGACTCTGCAGCATCCTATTTTTGCAAAAAATATTTGCCTATGAAAAAGAGATTAAAAGATGTCCAAATGCAGGCTGTAAGAAGTTTTTGTGTTTAAGATTTGATTTGATTTTCATTTAATAAACTAACCACTAATTGTCATTCGCCTTCTCATCCTTCAACTTGATGCATAATGGTGGAGTTTTGACAATGATGGAAGCTAGCAGAGTGAAATGATTTTTAGATTCAATGAGTGGAAGAGAAAGAAATGGAGAAAAAAAAATTCATCTGTATAAAAATTTCTTTTCTTTATATTCATTTTCTTTTTTTAGAAAAAAAATTCTTTGTGTTTATATAAAAATGATAATACATTGCTTAGCACGTTAAATACTTTACTTGTTTTACACTCTCTTAAATCGTCAAAAAAGGGCTTTATTAAACTAATTATTCAAGACAAGAAGTTAAATTAGTCCAAATAATTAATTTAGTTTTATGAGATCCTTTAAAAAAAAAAAAAAAAGGTTCTTAATCCACATAACAAATCTAAGGATTGCTTTTTGGATTTTCGTGGGTACTGATTTTTTTTTAAAAAAAAAAAAAGCTAGAAGAGGCATTTCAAATGCAATGAAATTGGGACAAAAAAAAAATTGTTGCATGGTATGATTTTGTTTGTTTTTAAATAGGACCCATTAGTGCTAAAATGCCAAATCAAATATCCTTTAGTAAAAATAAAAAATTCATCGTAAATTTAAGAGTAAAATGGAGCTTTTGTATAAATTTAATATAACATAGGAGATTTTTGTTGAACCGAGTCTTGTTTTGATGATCATATATACATCTAAGAGCTAACATTTGTCCAAATTATTGTGTTAATTCTTGTAAGTATATCAATTCATTAAACCTTGATGATTGAAGAAATGGTTATAATTGAAAACTCTAAGTATTAAGAGAGTAAAGATCAAACAAACTAAACTTGACAGTGCAATGGGTGTTGCCATAATTCAACAATCATTGTGACTCTAGCAACGGGCGTTGAAGTAACTCAACAAGCATTTGAATATCACCCTAGCATGAGCAAAGTCTTCTGGCTCTCACAACACACGTTGTCATCTAATACAACTGGCGTTGGATAACTTAAATACATGAACTATGCACATTGAACTTCACAATGGGCATTGCAATTTCACAATGGGTGTGATTCTTAATTTCTTAACAGGTATTGCATTTTCGCAACAGGTGTTGGACCAAGTGACTTGAATTGATCAGTTCACAACAGGCGTTGTAATTTTTGCAACAGGCATTGTTCTTGATCTCCCAGCAAACATTGGACTAAGTGACTTGAATTGAGCAAAACTCTCAAGATCTTGACATGGGCATTGGATCCTAGAAATGGGCACTGGAAAAGCTCCCTAGATTGAGCTAAAGTTTATGGACCCTCCAACGAGACACTCTCAATAACGCAACATATATTGAGGATATTCAATGGGCATTGGAAGTTCACCAACAATCATTGAAGTAGTACTGCTGAAGATATTGAAAAACAGAACATCAAGTTCACACCTTCTTGAAAATCTAAAACGAGCATTATTCATATTTCAATAAGGGTTAATGTTGAAACCTAATAGGCTTTGAAAATATCCAACAGCCATTGAAGTTAGTTGAATAAACAAAAGAGAAAGTCAAAGGAGGAACGCTGAGACAAACTCCTCTTTAACAGCTAATCCCAATGAGCAATTCATTAGTACCAACGATCGTTGAAGTTGTATTTTGCATGACAAACACCCATTTTCATGAAATTAATGATGGTTGATGACTCAACAAGTGTGAAAATTTTTCAATAGGCATTGAGTATCTACATCTGTAATATGAAGTGACAACTTACTCTCTAACGACTAGGTCTTTGTTTCAACCTATAAAAGGACCCAATTTCAATAGAAACAAGTAGAGAACTATTACATTAAGTGAGTATTCTATTGTGAAAGTTATTTTCAAATAAAAAAGGTGAATCAAGAGTGATCTACCTATTAGAGAAGTTCATTTTTTTAAGTTTGCAAGTGTTATCTTCAAAACAGAATTTGAAGAACAAGTTTTCTAGATATTCTCTCAATACTCTCAACCAAATCAAACATACTTTTATGAGTGTAATTTAAAGTGTATCATTGCCTAAATGAGAGAGTTATTCCCATCTTTAAAGTTATATTTTTGTTTGAGGAAACCCTTAGTTAAAAGATCTTAAAAGTCATACTTTGTGAAAGGTTTAAGGTAGTACCTAAAAACTATTTTGGGATAAGATTGTAATAGCACCCATAAGTCTACTTGTAATGGCTTGGTAGTGCTTGAAAATTATTGTTGTAAAGGTGGTTGATAGCACCTTAAGTTATCTTGATAGTGAAGGCTCTAGTGAGAATACTATAGGAGAGGACGTAGAAAAATTGTGTCGAATCTCTATAAATATCATGTCTTGATTTTTCATTCATTTTCGCACTTTAGTCTTTATTTGTAATTACTTCTTGTTACGCTATTCAACTCTCCTTCTAGGAGACCAAAGGACAATAGTTTTGAATGTAATGAATTTTTCATGTAATAATAACATGTGTATCCCATGCTTAATAAGTCTATTAAAAAAGGGAATTCATCTCATGCTTAACAAGTTATATTAAAAGAGAAGGTTCATGCAATAGACTTGAATAGTTAAAGAGTTTAAAAGTTATAGTTTCAAAGAATAGGATGTTTTAAAACTTCAAAAAGGTTCAAAATAGATTTTGACCAATAAAATCATGGTTTAATGATTCAAATTCAAATTTTTAATTATATCTAAAACTTTTAATTAAGTCAATTATGCTCTAATTTGACTAATAAATTTCAAATATATCCAAGTCAAAATCAAAATCTGGCATAATGCATATTTGCACTCAATTGACTTTTGTACTTTCTAATTGGTTTAATTAGATCCAAAATTATTTTTAGATTTTACTAAGATAATACTTTTATTATTAAACTTTTATTTTCATTTAAAATGATAAATAATTAATTTTTCATTAAAAATAAAAATTATTTTTATGTTTTTAACTTATAAAGTTTTGTTTTTATGTATTTAAATAATAAATTAATAAAATCTTTAATTTTTATTTCAAAGATAATTTTTTTCAAAAACATTCATAACTACATCATGAAATTGATTTTTTAAATATTCCTTAAAATTTTTATTTTAAAAATTTATTATTTAAAATATATAATTAATTTTTAATAGACAGATTGAAAAAAAAATTAACCAAAAAGATTGAGAAACTTGACAAATTAGAAATTTAAATTTTAAATCTAAATATAAAATTAAAATTCATTACATAAAAGTTTATATAACAAATTTAATTAAGACAAATAGAACTAAATTGAATAAAAAAATAAAAATATCATCTTAATTAAGCTCTAAATTCAATTTTGAGTTTGACTAACCTAATTTTTTAAAAAATATATAGGTATCAATATACTCTAAATATGCATTTTAATGAATTCTAATTTTGATTTTGAATGTAATTAAAATCAACTATTTAAATTAGAATATAATTGACTGAACTATAAGTTTTGATACAATTGAAATTCATGAAAAGGATTATATTGTTTGAGTCACCAAGTCTAAAATTATTGAAGTTTAGAAAATAGGAAAGTTTTATAATTCTTAATTTTTTAACTTTTGTCTATTATACAATGTTTTTTTTTTTAAAAAAAAAACAGTACAACTGTCCAATAGTTTTCACACACTTATTAATAAATTTCTTATCAACTTTACTTTTGTTTTGTATAAATTTTAATATAATAAAAAATAAAATTTTATGAACTCGATAAAATTAAATTAAGGAATATAAATTTAATAACATATTCACGTAAAATTTAAGAGTTTGGGAACGTATTTTATCATGGAAAAAACAAATAAGTAAAAGGAAGTGATGGGTGCAAGATTGAGCTGGATTCAATACTAGCTAGATGTTGGTTTTAATTGACTAAGAATTTATTTTAATTATTATTAGAGTGCATTTGAGGAATAGAAGTGAAAAGGTTTCTATCGTTTTCTTTTTTTAATCTTAGGCCAGATGAACATTAAATATTTATTATTTTTTACTACTATCTTTAAAAAAGGATTTTATTTAAAAAAAATAAAAGTTTTATGATTTAATGTAAAACATATATAAGGATCCAAAAAACATAAATACGTGAAATTCTGACCGTGATAATAATGACAGGCAAAAAATTCTTAATGCCCTCAAAATATGTGATTGCGCTGTTATAAGTCTTTTACTACGGTGCATGATTACTCTTAAATTATTTAATATAATCACATAAAATTTTAAAGGTTTTACTCTGTTTTACCTAATTTTTCTATAGATACCGCTTAAAAATCTATAAAAATTTATCTTTTCTCCTAACGCACACGATTCTCCTTTTTTCCCCTCACTTTTCAATTAATTAATTTTTATTTTTTTGGAACCAAAATGGGTTTATTCCACAAACTGAATGATGTATATGATGTATAAGTAAAATATTTAGCGCCATAGGAGCTAGGTCACATTTGATACATTCTGGAAATTAAAATTTTTCAGCTCACCCTTGCTATTTACCATCTTTATTGACGTCAAACCAAGGGACTAAATATTTTGATAAATACTTGCACCTAATTGATTATCCAATACACCAAATATATATATATATATTTTAATGATTGTTACAACTTTTACCTATCTATAGTTACTACAATTTTAATATTTAAAAATTTAACAGTTTTGATTATTATGACTTGCAATTAATGTTCATACTGAAACTAGTCATTTATTATTCAGTTATAAAAACAATAATCATTTTGAATACATAACTATTGAAAACTTTTACATATATTCTTTTGAAAAAGTGGTTTAAATTTCATATAATTATATTATTAAATCCACATAAGCTCTTAATTTTTTATTCTTTATACATTAAGGACTTACTAAGAGCCCTCAAATTTGTCATCCTACTCTTCGTATTCCCGGATTTTAGGTCCAACATGACAGCATCAGCTATATAAAACTAACCAAATCCATAAAAGCCCTAGTTATGAACGTCTAAATGATAAAATACTTCAATCTCGCGCAGACTGGTACATGATGCAAGAAACAAATTAGTTGAAGCCAAGTAGTTCCATAAACTACTTTGTTTCAGTTAAAAAAAGTCAAAATAACCTTACAGCAACAAAAAGAAAATACAAAATACCTAGCAGTTTGATAGAACTTAACCTAAAAACCTAGACAAATCCATCACATTATTCACAACTTCATGTCGACGCATTCAAGCACAATCAACAAACAAACTTTACCTTAACTTCCAACAAACAGCAAATCAACGGCACAAGCCTCTGATCAATCAAACGCCACTCAAACCTTGTACGGTTGGCTTGGATGCTTCCACAACACAGTTCAACGGTACCTACATAAAGCCAGTAAAAGCTCACGTGAACAAAATCAAATAAAAACACCAAGCAGTGAACTAAAATAATGAAATCATTCCAACCCCACAGTAAGGTAGGACTTCCCATGGCACTAAAGTCGGTAACACAAGTAGCAATTCATGAACATTGATCTTGCAGACATCATATTGATTTGAACTTCAGGAAAACCGTAATCCAAAAGCTAGCTCAAAAGGTTAGAGAGCACAACTATTTGGCTTTCCAGGCACCCACAAGGCGTGCTTGTGCACTAGGCTACCTAATCCCCAGCACACTGCAATTCTGGAGTCACCACCAACATTATACAGTTGCAGCTAAAAGACATTATCAGCGGCTTTGATGCCAATTAACATTAGCCTTTGAAGAACCACAACCCAAAAGTTAGATAAAGAAGTTAGAGAGCTGCATAAACTCCAAATCAATATTCCATACCTAGCAAATGGGATCTTCACACATACACCTTTTTGTCTATGAATACCCAAAAAAAAAAAAAAACACAAACAAACAAGGCCAACCCTCAATTCAGCCTCCATAAGTCAACTGTAAGTTTCACTTGAATTTGAAGTTGATGAACAAAAGGATTATTTTACCTAACAATAATAACCAAACGCTCAAAATTGTACTGCTGCTTTAATCTATTTCAGTTCAAAATTATTTTACATATAAAACCATACATATGAACCATTATATGGTTTCAATTTTACATTTTAAGTAATACTGTACAAAACTTAAAGCCGAAAATCTAGAATATAAGAACATCTCTGAACTCGATGGTTGAGAGAGAGAGAGTGAAAGCAGCATAGGACATTCTGAAAATCATCTATTAATTGGAAGTTATGTAGGACTGGTTAGTGTTCCAAGATGGATGGTTATGTAGCACTTAAAACTCAGATTCCTCTTGCAGGCCACCTCTGAAAGAAAGAAAGAACGCGGCGAGAGACAGGAAAGAATAACACAAGGCACACAAGACTTTCATATCGATTCCACAATCAAATCCTAAAATAATAACTAAGCTTCATTAACATTTACTGAGGAGGTGCTTGCTCTCATTCAAGATGGACTTACAACTTTCTAATGAAGAATTATTAGAAATTCTTAAATAAAGCTAAAACACAAATTTCCTTCAATCAGTTGTTAGCAGAAAGTTAGAATTTATTATCAAAACATGTGACCCACTACTGGCCATGGGACAGGTTTATTAGGTGGTCATCAAACAAAATAACTAATTAACAGACATTACTGTGATTATATTAACCATGACAACTGTTGACATATCATATTTTAAAAAAAGAAGAAATAAACCTCATAGACCCTGGTCATATCTCTTGCTTGCGTTCTTCTGGATGCATAAGTTTTAATTCATCTTTCTAATTTTCAACCCTGTTGGAAGATTTCGGACCCTTAAGCAGATGAAAACTGAGTCTGTTATGAAGACAAATCCATAAATTAATTACTAACGCATTTGACCCCTTACAAACAACAGTAACACCTACGCATTTCTGACGGTCATTTGAACATATATACAAGAGTTTGCTTTCATTTAAAACTCTTGAAATATGAGGAAGCTATAAATTTGTTTCAACTTAAAACATGATATTTAATTTTATTAATAATTGGCTAAAACATAAGATTGTAATGACAGGAGCAACTATAAATCTCATCCCAACCATGGCTATTGCACAATTGATATGCAATACATAAATGATAAACCAATATCAATTAAACGTGTCATATGAAGGGACCCAGATGCCTGATCAGAGATCAAAAGTTCTGGAAGATCAACAGTTATATACTTTTATCTATCCTGAGAGTTCTTCTCTCACTTTATGTAGCCATTGACTCAGCCCAGAGGTCAAAATATCAGACAGTTAAAAACCTCTTTGTTTCAATTGTTACACAATTCCTTCAGAAACAGATAAGAAATTAACTAATTATATCAAAATACTTGTTCTCTATCCCTTTGCTTACATTAGTGCCCTCCCCATTTGACTCCTATGTACATGATTATGCAGATTTGAATTTTCTTTTGGAATGGATTTATATTTCTTGTTCAAAAAAAAAAAAAAAAAAGGCAAACTAGTTGTAATTGTGATCATTTACATCTCTAAGTTCAAGGTTTTCAAGCTCAAATTGATGCTTACAAGGTACCATGGGATGAGTTGCTTCATCTATGGAATGCATATGTTGGTCCTTAGTATACTACCAGAATTTTTAACAGTCCATTATCTTTTATGAGTTAAAAGAAAATCAATCAGAAGCATTGAGAGCATAATATGCATTTCAACAAACTCATTGGCAAACTTCCTTTGTTGAACTACAATTCAGTTCCATTTATATGACTTTTGATACTTAGTCAAATATTTCATCTCAAGACAAAGGAGGACAGCATGTTTCAGCAAATAAGCTTATTTAAAATCATACATAAGGACCCATTTCAAAGGGACGAAAACAACAACCTGTTCTAATTGATGAAAGTGATCCTCAAAACAATGCAAGGAAAGATCATCAAGAGGCACAAAAAGAAATTACTCAAATCAAAAGTTTTAAACTGTTGAGACTCAAAAAAATCATGCTGAAATTCAAGCTAATGAGGATGAGCATAGAAATATTATGGAACCTAGTTTAAAAATAAAAATGAAAAAGACAAAAATGCCATGGAGATGGAAATTCAGCTAATTGTTCATCGTGAATCCATCCAATATTTCTTCAACAATACAAGCTATGGTTGCATTTACTTGAGCTGATAAACTTGGTGGTACAATGCGTGCTGCCATCCAAGAAGACAGCTCCATTATTTTGAACTCTAATTGTTTATTATTTGGCACTATAAAACTCGTGAACAAGTTTTCTTCAACAAGGGGATAGTCAGACAAGGAAAATGAAATTTAGGAGTTATTGTGATTAAAATGACAATTCCGAATTCATACTTTGGTTGTTAATTTTCTAACAAGAAAAATTAGAACTTTGAATTATTTTAGTTATCTTTTGGTTACCAGTAATGGAATGGGTGGGATGGTGATGGAACTTACCATTACTTATTATTAACGTGTTTGTTAGAAGAAAGTGACGAGGAATGGTCTTACAACTAAGGAATAAAATTAGTTTATTAATGTCTTTCATCCCCCACATAAAGAGGATACAAACTAGGATAGAAATGTGAAAATGAAAAATAGAAGGATAGACATACTAATTCCACTCATTATTATTATATGCCAAACATTATGGATGTTAACAAAATTACCATTTCTATTCTCTATCACTCATTCTCATTACCATTCACAACAATTATTTCCATAAACAAAACAGCACCTTGGGGTTTTTTTTATTATGATTAGAAATCCCCTAGGAATTGTATTTACTAAAACTATACAAACACCTATGTAATCAGTTATTTTCTTAGGTTATTGCCAATAGAATCTTGAGTATTTGATTTGGAAGGCTCAGTGATAATTGCCCTTAAATCTCCGCTTTTTTCTCTCATTTCTCTTCATCTATTGCAACTTCTCCTTCTCAGCTACAGTGCCCATGATACTCTTCACAGCTTAAATCACCCACCTAATTTCTCTTCTTTCCTCTCTCCAATCAGCAGCTCCGATTCAGACTCTTAACCCTGATTTCCACTCTTTAACTCTGAAATCTAAATACCACAATCAGTTTTCAAATTGTTCACCGCAGTTGTAGTCAGGTTTACCAACCTGTCCTGCATCAAGATATTTATCAAATGCAGATTGTGAAGATGCATCTTGTTCTGCACTCAGATCTTTTTCTCTTTAAATTCATCATCTGGTATCTTATTTTGAAAGAGAACATACTTAGCCACATGAAGTGGGAAAAACCACCAAAACTGCAATTATAAGTAGATTCGATATAATTATGAAAGGGAGGCGTCCAAAACTGCAATTATAAGTAGATTCAATATAATTATGAAAGGGAGGCGTCTTGACTGATATATTCTGAATTACAAGCAAACATGACATACTCAAAAGTTACTTTTCTCCCTTTCTTTAAAGCATAGCTCTTGTATCCGATAGTCCAGACAGCAGTAATAAATTAGTGACCATAAAAAGATTATGCTTAAACATATTAAACAATTTAGAAAGTTTACTTCTCAAGAACAATGAAGCACAATTTTCCAATGTGTTAAGTCAGTTTAATCTCTTTAGAATCTGATCCTGAACAGATCATGCATATAGAGCAATTACCGCTTAGAATCTTCTGCTTATCGCTTATCAAGAAATTGATAAAAAGAACCACAATCACTGAACAGCCAATTATCATGTCAAATTGAATTATACCTTGCATTGAAGACTTGTTATCGTTGACTTCAGTAAAGCATCTCCAACTATCAATCTCAACCTTTTGATAAAATCTCCCCTGCTTATCTTCTTGTCCTAATATTGTACCAAAGAAATTTTTCAGAATAAATATATAAAAGATGATCAGACATCAGAAAATATACACCAATAAAGAAGACAACAATATGCTATTCAACATACCTGAAACAATTGATAATGTGTAGTCACACGTTCCATTTCCTTATGAGGAACTTTATTTGAGATTGCAGCAAACAACATAGGGAAAGGCATCCAAGGGGATTTAGGAGCCCTTGTGTTGCTTGAACCAAGTCTTGAAGCTTTTCCTAGAGGTCCCACAGACTCTGATACTAAATGGCTTTTGCTTCCCTAAGACATAACAAAATGTGAACAGTCAAATGAATAGAACTAAAATCCCCAAATGAAGCACATCAATCACATTTTAAAAAAAAAAAAAAAAAAAACCTCTAGTTCAACAAGACCAAATTCAGACAACAAAAATATTCATTGCTGACTTGTACGATTTGAGTGCAAAAATGATGGTGTTGCTCCTAGGTGCGAAAATAAAAATCGATCAATGATGGCATAAGATAAAAATTTTACCTTCTTTTCATCATGTTTAGTTCTTTCTATTGGGCCATTCAATCTATATCTTACAAAATATTGCAGCCTTTTTCCTTCACAATGTAAAAAACTATTTGCAGGTTTCAACAGTAACCTCATGATTCTTGATTGGCATAATCTGTATCTATAATCATTATCTATCTCAACAAATGCATTCCCAATGTACTACAGGATTCACTGCCTTTCAACTGGGTTGAAAAGAGGAGGGGGGGCTTGTCCATTATAATAAGGCAGGCAATAAGAAGGAATAAACTAAAGACAATTAATTTCAATCTGCTCCAACATCTTCATTTCACAAAGAAAGTTTTGCACTAGAGCATCACCATACAAATCCCTCTTGCTCTTTTAGAAAAAGAACTAACTACAAAAACATGTCAGCTTTAGCCAGAATTGGATATCCATCAGTCATCACTACAGCTACTCTCGGACAAAACATTTCCTTCAATGGATTAGCATGTTTTAGGGTTTTAGGTATACATTTAACAAACCTGAAAGCATCTTTAAAGAAGCTCTTAATTAAAACATCCTCACAAATGCTATAGCAAAGAGCAGCTACAAGGTTAAGCCCAGCAGACTAATAAAGTAACAAATTATAAGAACTAGTCACTATAGTGCAATCATTAACAAATAACCAGAAATAGAATGAGGCAAAACAAGTCAATATAAAAATCAAGTTTTCAGCACACTGAATCAAAAGAAAGTGCCAAAATGTAACAGCTATTTTACCAAATCAGTGACAGCAGAATCTGTAGGAAGATTCAAATCAACTGCAGAAGATTCTATCGGCAAATTCAGATCAACAGTAGAGGACTCAATCAGCAAATTTTGCTGCACACCTTGTGAAGATTTAGTGATGGTAGAAACAGAATGCTTAATACCACTCCCAACAGAAACCCCTATAGAACCGCAGAACAAAAAAAAAAAAAACTAGCAGTCAAGTAGAAGAGAAGCTGCAGAAACAAAATTCATCTATTCATACAGCATTTGCAGAAGACACAGATGACAAAGTAATTGGATCGATGGTTGGATTCAACTCATCATAGATTCAATTCAGTTATCAGCAACCAAGAAGATCGGACAGTAGAGATTAATGTTGGGCTCAGAAACCATTATCAGAGTTCATTGGTTCTGCCCAGCAAATGACAAATGATTGAGTAGCATGCAACCACTATAAAGTTCTACAAGTTCTCCTTTATCAGTTGAAGATACAAGAATATATTTATGCACGTGTATGCATGTATGTGTGGCATATTATTCATCCCAAAACAAAAACTCAAAAAGAACCAGCATATCACCTTCAGCAACTGAAGAGACCTTGAAACTGACAAGAAATTCTGGATAAATGTGAGTGTTCATATTCATATTCCATACTACATACTGTGTCGGATTTTGAAGATCATCAACACCACTATCAAAGTTCTCGCTACTGGGATGGCATTGCTTACTCCCAGGCTGAACAAGCTCCATTTTTCCCATTATTACCCTACAAAATACCATGTGTTGTACTCCATTTTCGTCAACATCACAAAATTTTGCCCTGCAAATAAACATAAAAGAGCAGAGTATTAAAGGAATAAAACAAAATAAAAACAATATGAACAAAAGAACAAGGAACTTTATAAAAAATTAATGGAATATTATAGGTACATCTTAATACCCAGATAAGAAAATTAAAACAGAAAACTAGAACTGTTTGCAACAGAACTTTAATGCCCAGATAAGAACACAGATAAGGCAAATTCTATGTAATTGCAACATAACAAACAAGTTCAAGATAAAAATTAAAATCAAACCATACTTGCATTTAATAATAAGATTATTTTGTAGTCCAAAGCATAAGAAACGATAGAATGGACAAAAAACCAACCTGGTGTGGCAGTAATTTGCTGCAGAGAGATGAACACCAATGCCATATTCGGACTTTGTTGTAAATGGTCCACAATGGCCGAATCCATAAAACATGATTGTAGAGATAAATTCTTTGGAAGAAGCAAACCAAGCATACTGAACATTTGCATCCCCACGACACTTTTTTGTTATTTCGATCTGCTTTTGGAAAATTTCCAACCGGGCTTGCATTGGAATACTAGGGCAGCGATGAATATTAAGTATGCCAGCACCACCGACGGGGTTCATGCCTGTAAGAAACATCTTCCCAACAGTGTCAGAATCCAACTTTTCATTAACAGATTCAGATTGATTTTCCTCAACAACTTCATCAATTTTTTCATCAGGCTTCCTATTGCAACTATCCTCAACTTCTACGACACATTGGTGAGACATAGGTTTTTGAGCAATTTGAATATGCTTGACAAGAGCATTTGACTCTCCGCTATACTCCAACTTGGATTGGTCCAGTCCATTTATGTCAATTTCAAGCTGGAGCTTGATCTCATGGGGCCCATAAGACTCCCCAAGCATAGGGCCTTGATGACTCCCACAATCATGCTGGCAGCACTTATAGGGCTCCTCATCATCAACATAAATTTCTGGAAAGAAGCAACCGCCTGTTTCATCAATCCAAGCAATTGGTTGCTGTAAACCTGTCTTCAGGTCCAGTCGGAACATATGCAAAAAATCCAGCACATAGCAATGGCCCTCTAATTCAACCTGAATAGCTGGTTTCTTCTCTTGAAGATCCTTCCTAAACAAAGCAAGTTCCTGAGAAAAATCATTCCATTCACCATTCTGATAAAACATAAGACGCTGTGGCACCCCAGTCTTCGTAAAATTTGAATAACACTGGAGCAAAGATCTTCTAAAATTATACCCACAGCTTGAAACTTTGCTTTTGCTTCCAGCTGATCTTCTTCGTTTCCCAAGTTTATGCACAGTGGGCCACCCAGATGACGTAATGCGGGAAGCTCCAGTAAAACATGATGCATGATGCGATGGTCGTTTTCTCTTCAAACCAAGCATAACTCTATGACTACTATCCAATACCTTTGCGATCTTGGTTTCCATTTCTACCTAATAGATCAATTCCTATCAAGAAATTAAAATCCAAAAGTTCGAATATAAAGAAAAATAGCAAATCTTGCCTCCCACCAGTTTTAAATACAGAACACCATTGAAGATGATTGGCAAGCCCTGGATAATAGGAACCAGTTAGAAAATTCATAAGTACAGAGAAATATCACAAGCCATCCATATTACACATGCAAAATCTACTCATCTACAGAAATGCCTCATTACAAGAATGGATGATAACTACCCAAAATAGAAACACTTGACAACAAACAATAACAAACAATAATTCACAAGATGGATACACAGCAGTAACACAAGCATAGAACCATTGTATTGTGAGCTCAATTTTTCATTGCATGAAACAGAAAATCGACTTCCATGTCTAAGCTACCTGTACCACTATTCTGATTCAAAAAAAAAGTAATATCAAAATTATACATGCAAGAACGGCCACCATTTTCATTTCCAATAACATTTGATTAGCACAAGAAGTTATCAGAACATAATCCTTTTAACCAAAAGATAATGTTAATATGAAAACTCGTATCAAGTCCTAACCAATCCAAGCATATATTTCTATTGATCTTCCCCATGATTCTATTTGGCCAGCTTTTAATAAAGGACATTGAAAATTTTAAAGAAAGAGAGATGGTTGGAGTTAAGTGGCTAACAGAAGATATAACCAAAACAGGCACATTGGAACATTGGTACTGCAGAGGTGAGGAAAGGTAGTGTTTACTAAATCTACAATGTATACCTGCACTGAGCATTGTCACTTGTCAGGTGTCATTTGCAGACCAAAGGGATTTTAAAACTGAATTGGCCCCAAACCTAATAATCATATATTTCTAAAATTTCTCCCTTCTTAGTTTTGCATGAATGTTCAATTGTAGGTGTGTGTCCTATGCAAAAGAATGCACATATGCGTCTAGTTACTCATAGGGAAAAACATTATACCTACTCCAGATTATAACAGTTAACCTCAGAAGTGGTATGCCCGGTGCCCATACACTAACATTAACGAACATAGACATCGTTATGACTAGGATTTCGAAATATATTGGCATACAATGATAAGATATTAAAAGGAGCTCCATTTTCATCCAATTTTCACCCTTCCTAGCTGACACATGGCTAAAAATTGCTCTGTCCCCTCTCTGATCCTTCCACTTTTCCATTTCTCCTGTATTTCCTCTCTTTCCAGTTTTCTATTCTTCATTATCTCCCCCATCCTTCCATGTTTCTATTCATACCACCACATAAAGCCTTAGTCAGAACCGCATTTAGTCCAGGACACATCCATTTTCTATTCATACTAACAAATAAAGCCTTAGTCAGAACTGCATTTAGTCCAGGACACATCCATTGGAAATTATTTCCAAATTGCACAAAGGAAAATCCTCAGTTGGAGATAGGGGTGATCAGGTCCAGTTTTGAACTGGTTATTTTTAGAGCTGGTTATTTACAAATATCCAGAACCGGCAATGGATAATTTTAAATATCAGTCCAGTTCGGTTAAATTTTGGGTTTCAGTTTAGTTCAGTTTAGGTTTCGGTTCTATATTTTATGAAATTATTCATATACTCATATTTATTATATAATTATAAATTATCAATATATATAAAGTTAATTCATAAACAACTTTCATAATTAAGTATTAAAAATTGTATTAACTAATATTTAATCATTTTATTTTTCTTACGATATTTATTCAAGGATATATAAATTATATACATTGTATATATCTTACATTATTTGAAACTATTTTAAATAATTTATACATATGTACATGACTTGAACCATATTTACACATGTATATATATTATATAGCATATATAACTATATATATAACTTATATATAATATATTTGAACATAAATAACTTATATGTAAGATATGTAAGTTTATATATATATATATATATATATATATATATATATATGGAGAGAGAGAGAGAGAGAGAGAGAGAGCCCCAAACACTTTTTTTTTTTAACAAATAAAGAAAATCCAACACTCTTGCCAAAAACAACAGGATGCAAATATGATTTTGAATGTAATAACCACAAACTTCAACAACTTTGGAAAACATTTCCAAACTTGATTTCAAATGTAATAACCATGAACAAATAAAGAAAATCCAGCACTCTTGCTAAAAACAACAGGATGCAAATATGATTTCAAATGTAATAACCACGAACTTCAACAACTTTGGAAAACATTTCCAAAGTTGATTTTAAATGCAATAACCATAAACAAATAAAGAAAATCCAGCACTCTTGCCAAAAACAACAGGATGCAAATATGATTTCAAATGTAACAACCACAAATTACCCCTTTTCCAGTTTTCTATTCTTCCTTATCTCCCCCATCCTTCCATGTTTCTATTCATACTACCAAATATAACCTGAGTCAGAACTGCATTTAGTCCAGGTCCCATCCATTGGAAAACATTTCCAAATTCCACAAAGAAAAATCCTCAATTGAAGATCATAAGATTTTTAAGCTCACAAAAAAATTTTGCACCACTTCCCATAAAGCTGAAGAAAATTAAGAATTTTTAAGCTTGCAAAAAATTAAGAAAATTGAAGACAGAGATATATGTTAAAAGGATTTTTTTCTTTAATTTTAATTTTATATATATATATATATATATATATAGAGAGAGAGAGAGAGAGAGAGTGCCAAACACTTTTTTTAACAAATAAAGAAAATCCAGCAATCTGGCCAAAAACAACAGGACACAAATATGATTTCAAATGTAATAACCACAAACTTCAACAACTTTGACATACATCTTGATATCTCATTGACATAATTTAAAAAAAATAAGAACAAAAAAATTAGCTTGCTAATTTAGGTGCATGAAGCATCACGTGTCACAATATGCAAGCATAAAAACTAATTTCTTGGAAAGGAATAGCAAATACATAACAGCAATTAGAGAACACCTACAACAAAGAGAATCCACAAGCAAGGAACAAAAACTCAAAATCGACTTGAATTACAAACAATTCAAAGAACAAGCCATGTCAAATCTCAAACCAATATTCTTGTCTAATTAAACATGAAAAATTAAAAGGCAAGTCCATAGTGGAAACCCAACCACCCACCTACACTCCCTCTTCATACATAAATAGACATAACATCAGAAAGAATAAGAAAAGGGCTGCATATTTAGAATAATTATACGCATAAAGAAGAAAGATATACTACAGACTAATATAGGCTAAACACAAATAATGAAATAGTGGGAAGTAAGCTGCTTCATACAGATTCACCCAACTCTATACAAATTATAAGTTATTTGCAGCATCAGAAGCTTTTATCCTTTCTGGTTTTTTTTTTTAAAAAAAAATTTTACCCCATAAAGATAAGCAAAACAATTTTTATTTAAGAAATAAACTAGCCACCAAATAGAAACTTCAGTGCAACTTCCCTGAAGAATGAACAAAACATACATTCTTGTTGAGAGCGAAATTGGATTTATTAACTGCATGAATGTTATCTTAACAAGAGTGAACTACAATAGAAACGAACCCCACCCCTCCCCCCGGCCACCACAACGATCCACACATCTTGCATTGATAGAAAATTTAACTCCAAAAACAGAACGAAATATATAAATATGAACAAAAAAAGGGAAACATACCTAATACTGCAGTTAGTCATTCTGTACATGTTCCTCTTCTATTTATCCTAAAGCCTTTAGTAGCTCTGCTCCTATATCATCCAATAGCAATAACACAAACTTCTTATTTTATGCTCTGGAAACTAATTTCACGTCTGTCAAAACAAGAATAGCACATAAATCCATTTAGAAATTAAAAAAAAAAAAGATATATCAACCCCTCACATAAGTGAGCAATTTCTATTTATAGGAATTCCATGCTACCCATTAAATCATAACACAGTAAAATAATTTACAGTGCATTTGGTATCAATGCATTTTTCTGAATTTTTTTTTTCCATATATCAGAAAAGGTAAATATTAGATAACACTTAAAAAAAAAAAAATTTTGTTTTTCTGATTTTTTTCATATTTGTTAAAAAATATTTTGGAAACAAGAAACAGAAAACCAAAAACCACAAAAACTTATTTTTTTGTCTTTAGGAAACAAGAAACACAAGTGACACCGAACGCACCCTTAAAAGTTATAATGATTCCTATAGCCTTCTGCAACCAGAACAGCAGACGGTTTAGATTCCTCACCAATTCAGAATCTACCACAAAAAAAAAAAAAAAATATCCATCTGAAAATTCAATTAGCTCTTCTGGGAACCAAAACAATTCATGATCCCAAATTACATCAATACAGAGATCAAGATTATCCTCAATTAATTATGATTTTTTAAAAAAATACTAATAATAATTATGCCTTCTCTTCTTATTCACCTCCAGTCAACCTCGAGTACACAACAAATTTTCGTCTTAAAAAGGAGTAATTCATAAAATTTTTTTTTAAAAAAAAAACGGAAGCTAAGGAAATTCTCAGCTTTGATCAACATAGATTTTCAGCGCCGAATAACAAAATTTCTTTATAATTTAATTAAAAAGATCATAGCAATTAATAAAACAAATCTTAATACAGAAATTCATCATAATCGAACCCGATCTACCCATTTCTCTCACAAAATCCAAATTTTAAAATAAAATAATTATTTTAAAAAAATTAAAACAAAATTCTTTCGATTTTTAAGTCCTCAACCATGAAATCAGAACTTTTTTGTCATTACCATTCGATATTTTGTAGCAAAAACATGCATATAAAAAAAAAATTAACTGCAACAATATTACCTGCTGCAGACGATACATGAACAACAAATAACTTATTATCGCCTTACAGAAAGGGAGAGGGAGTAGAAGAAACCCTAAGTCTAGAGAAGAGGAACAGTGAGATAGATACGACGCCGTTCAATCATAAAATAGATGTGGCGTTGACGGTGCAATTCAAGTCGGCGGCCATCTAAAGGCTCCCTCTGCTATCTGTGTTTTTTTTTTTTTTTAATTATTATTATTATTAATTACAATTCCTTTTCTTTTCTTGATTTTTTATTTTTTCGTGCGCGAAAAGCAAGAAAGACCACTCGACGTAGACCTGTGTTTCATTGGAAATGCTAGAGTCACTGAGTTTATGAAATCTGTCTCACAGCCTCGATTGATTGGGTGGACCGCGAGACGTATTAGGAAAGGGCGCGGAGTGATTGGTACGTAGGGTGTCGTATCAATTTATTGTTGGAGTATTCTAGGGATTATAAATTGAAGTAAGGGTAAATATGGGAAATGGAATTGACAGGTAATGGACCCGAGATTGGTAAAGAAGATAATGATGCTTAGATTGATGCCAATCCAGGGGGGATACAAGGCGGTTCAGATGGTGGGCCCGGTGTTCTCTAAACAATTAAATTAAACCCAAAATAAATTCAAAATTTACGTGCAACAATAATCGCACAATAAAATAAAAGAAAAAGTAACATAAAGATCCAACCTTAAATCCTAAAATGTCAACAAAAAAACCTAATTTTCATAACGAATAACAACACATATTAAAATCAAAAACAAAAAAAAAACATAAAGATCTAATTTTTAAACAAATAAATCAATAAAACAAAGACCAATTATAAATCGTAATAACATCATTCAATCTATTAGTAGATGAGAATGGAGCAGATTGACTTGTCAATAATAATAATAATTAAATAATTAAACTTTCTAACAAATTAGTAACAATAGCAATTGAAAATCCAATCTTGAATGTAAGTTGTAAAGAATTATGAAACTACCATTATGAGGGAGATTCGTTAAGGTGGCAATCAAAATCATTGTCGTTTGAGAAGAAGTTATTGTCAAGGGTTTTGATACAAATGAAGTGAATGAAAAACAATGAGCAATGGCAAAAGAAAGGACAATGCAGTGGTGGTGGTTGGCAAAAGAGATGGATTTTACGTAAGGATGTGGTTTATTTGTGGGATAGATATTAAAACTGTGGCACATCATTGAGCTTTTAGTAGAAAAAATACTTAATTTTTAATATTGTGATTCGAATCAACCGTCTCAATTACTCTTTTCGATCACCGGTACAACTAAGTTTATCGGGATCTCTCTCTATTATTTTTTATCAAATTGTTTGTGTACTATTTAAATTGTTTTCTTAATTTGATATTAAATACACAATTAATGAATCTTGGCAATTGTGGATTTTTGTTAGATTTGTTGATAATCCTTTTTGTTCTTTTCCTAATGAGTCTCGCGATCTTTTTATGTAAGGTATACATAAAAAGTATATAGTATATATACAAATATTTTTATATATACATACATAGTGGCAATGATTAATCAACAAATTTTAATATAAAAATTTAAATCAAATTAATAATTTTTTCAAATAAAATCAAAATTATCACATCAATTAGCATTATTTTTAAATCGATTTTAGTCAAATTTTCAGTTGTATTCAA
This sequence comes from Omphalea diandra, assembly GCA_949677035.1. Classification (NCBI taxonomy): domain Eukaryota; kingdom Viridiplantae; phylum Streptophyta; class Magnoliopsida; order Malpighiales; family Euphorbiaceae; genus Omphalea; species Omphalea diandra. The sequence continues at coordinate 100,408 of CATIWR010119610.1, read as the reverse complement.
TTTTCTAAATCTGATAGTATTATAATAAGAATATTAATAATGTTTCTCTCTTATATTTTTACTAAAAAATCAATATCAATACACATTATTAATTTCAGTCTTAAACTTAGTCTTAATCCATTGCTTGTCAATAATGTCTTGCACTAGTTTTAGTTCTTCTAAAATATGCATCCCTTTTTCATCCTAATAAATAAGACTTCGACATTTTTTCCATATCGTGTTTCATATGGCATCATCTCTGTATTGCTACAATAATTATTATTATAAGCAAATTCAATCAATGCAATATATTCATCTTATGCACCTTTGAACTTTATCACACAAGTTCGAAACATGTTTTCAAGTGTCCAATTGTCCATATGTTTAAGGACGAAAAGCAGTGTTGAAATTCAACTTGGTACCTAAGGTCTATTGTAAACTCGCTCAAAATCAAGATATAAATTGCAAATCTCTATCTAATACAATAGACACTGACATACTATGTAATTTAACAATTTTATCCACATATTTCTTAGCCAAGTGCTTAAGTGAACTACGCCCCATCGAATAGAAAAAAATGAGCTGACTTAGTTAGTCATCAATGATCAATCATATAACATCATTCTTCTTTAAAGTTCTCGGTAACTCATATACAAAGTACATGGTTATTTTTTCTCATTTTCATACTAGAATTGATAATGATTTTAATTTTTTAACTGATGCTTGATCATTTGTTTTGGTTTACTAACAAGTCAAACATTTTGAAACATAGAATGTCACATCTTTCATAGACTGTCACATCTTTCTTCATCTTAGGCCATCAAAAATGAGATCGCAAGTATTATACATTTATTTCATTCTTAGATACATGACATATGAAGCATTATATACTTCTTCTAGGATTTCTTCATACAAGTTATCAACATTAGGCATATAAATACAAGATCCCAACGTCAAGGCATCATTTCAAATATCAAAATCAATGTGTTTCTCCCATATTTTACCGTTTTAATCATTTTTTGTAACTTTCATATCCTTGTTTTATTCTTCTTTAATTTGATCATATAATATTAGTTTCACTTAAAAAATAGCAATCCATTTCTTTTACATGTTTAGTTCTACATCCATAACTCATAATTGAACTAAATAAGATATTGAAATACATATAAATGAGCTACACCACTTTTTTATTCTTACTCAAAGCATAAGCTACCACATTTTCCTTCTCTAGGTGATACTCAATGGTGTAATCATAATCTTTTAGCAATTCTAACCACTGCCTCTGTCTCATATTTTATTCTTTCTAGCTTAATAAATACTTCAAACTTTTGTGATTTATAAATATTTAAAAAGTTTTTCCATAGAAGTAATGCCTCCATATTTTCAAAGCAAACACAATAATAATGATTTATAAGTCATGTGTTGGATAAGATAATTCATAAGGCTTCAACTATCTAGATACATATGTAATCACCTTACCATGTTACATTAAAACACATCCCAAACCTTAATGTGAGGCATTACTATAAACTACAAATACTCTATTATCTATAAGAATGGCTAATACTAGAGTAGATGCTAATCTGTTATTTAATTCATTAAACTGCTCTTTACATGCTTCAGATTGCTAACATGCTACATTTTTTTCAAAGTAACTTAGTTAAAGGAGCAACTATAAATGAAAACCTTTAACAAATCGATGATAATAACCAGGCAGTCCTAAGAAACTTTGGGCTTCTACAACACTTTTTGGGGGTTTCCCATTTTATTGCTACTTTAATTTTCTTTAGATACACCTCTATACCTTTTCTAGAAACTATACATCCTAATAACATCACATGATTATTTCAAAACTCACACTTGCTTAATTTAGCAAACAATTGCTTTTCTCTTAAAATTTGCAATATAATTCTTAAATGTCATTTATGCTCCTCTTTACTTTTTGAATACACTAGTATGTCATCGGTAAACAAAATTATAAATCTATCCAAATAAGGCTGAAAACACCTTGTTCATAAGAGCCAAGAATGTAGTTGGTGCATTAGTTAAACCAAATGACATCACTACAAAATTATAATGGCCATACATGGTCTAAAAAGTAGTTTTTGGTGCATATGGGCCTAAAATTTTTAGTTGATAATAATCTACTTTAAGTCAATCTTAGAAAAGACATGTGCTTCTTACAACTAGTCAAATAAATCATTTATTCTTGGCAAAGGATATTTGTTCTTCATAGTGACCCGATTCAACTGCTTATAGTTAATGCATAACCTTATTTTCCCATCTTTTTTTTTTTTAACAAATAACACTAAAGCACAGTAAGGTGACACACTTGGTCTGATGAATCCCTTTTTAAGTAGTTCATACAATTGATTCTTCAATTCTTTCAAATCAACTTTAGCCATCTTATAAGGTGGAATGAATATTGATGTTATTCCTATAATTAACTCCATTGTAAACTTTATCTCCCTGTTAAATGGTAAATAGGGTAAGTTAGTTGAAAATACATCTAGAAACTCATTCACCACTAGAAAGTTTTCAAATAATTCATTTGTGAACCTTGTATCTACTACATGTGCCAAATAAGCTTCAAAACCACCTTTAATCATTCAAAAGCCTTAATAGTATAAATTACCCATGCAGGTACAATTTGTCTTTCCCCTTTTAAAACACAACCATTATTCAATTTGGAGATTCAAGAACAATTTTCTTGGTAAAACAATTCACTATTACATGATATTTGGTTAATCAGTCCATACCTAGCATCATATTAAATTCACAAAGTGGCAATAGTATTAAATCAACATTCAACTTGGTGTCATCAATGCAAATCAAATAATCATGACATTGCGAATCAAACAATCATGACATTGCGAATCAAACAATCATGACATACCTTATTCAGAATCATCACATCTCTCAAAGGAGTACTCACACATAAGTTAAAACCTTAAGGTTAATGCTTACTACAGGAATGGGATGTGTTGATCAATGAAATATATGAATGTGTGGAGCCAGAATCAATTAATACATCAACTTCTAAATCATAGAGAAAATTTTACTAGTGATAACTTTTGCAGCAGGGATGGCCTCTTATGTAGTCATGGAAAATACTCTTGCATGTGTTTGAGGTTTATAACTCTGACCTTTTGATCTGCTCATACCCTAACCAGTTGTAGTTGTTCTACCTCTACCTCTTTCTTTACCAAAAGATACTCCAACTCCACTTATTTTTAGAATGTCAACTATATATTTTAATACAACTCTAACTCTACCTCCCTTTAACACTTTAAACCTTTTAAGATAATCTCTAAGTGTATGATCAAAAGATCTATGAGCATATTAATTTATTATTCAATGCACATATATGTTAAGTACAACCCATTTAATGTTGGTGAAAACAAATAATGTCTATCTAGGTATATGTACAAGACACGAGGAGAGAAAGAGTTGGAATTCAATCGACGACTTATACCATGTATCTATGTGCAAAACTTTATGCTCCAAAATGCCCAAACCTTATGTTTCACTTTTTGATAAAAAAAATAATATTGATTTGGTGAGTCATGACTCAATGAATAAAAATTTAATAAGATTCTAATGGCACAATCAACAATCAACTATTATTAATAACATTACAAGTATAATGATTGGCTTATGCAAGTGCAAAAGCAACAAATTATATGATTTAGTTATGACATTGCAAGGCAAACAATGTTCTAAAAAATTATGTGAATCAAGTGACATTTACTTTTATTAGCCAACATATAACATATGATTCATTTAATCAATAACATGTGTTGGTCCCTTTTTCTAAGAAATTTACAAGTGTTTGATAAGTCAGTCACAACATCCTTTTTAATTTCATATGCAAGTGTTCATTCACAATGGTATAACAAGTAATCATTAAGATCATATAATTCTCATTTGACATGAATTCACATGTAAAATGTCATAATTCAATCACATATACACATAATAAAACTCGATTATAACTTAAAATCATACATATACATATTGGAATTCAATTATAGCTTACATTAACCTTTGATACAACAAATCTTTATGGTAGGTTTGAACCTCTTTCTTAAGCTTCCTTAATGTGTAGCAATCTTAAAATGCAATACATATATGATTATAAATGTGTCAAAATGAGTTTGCATACTTGATATTATTAGCCTAGGGCACCAAAAAGAGGGGTTGAATTGGTGGTTAATTAAAAATAAAAAATGAAGTTTAAGTGTTTTAGAAGTGAAGAATGAGATGAGAAGAATCAACATAAAGGTTTATAGTGGTTTGGGTGTTAACAAACCCTGCATCCACTCCCCAATTCTACACAATTGGATATTTCACTCAACTAAACTGGTGTTTCCAAGCTCACACTAAACTTATACAACTTGTATTTATGGCTTACACAAAAAATCTTACAACTTGTATTTTTTAAACTCATACAAAAATCTCTCACAAGTGTTTTTAGGCTCACACTTCAACCTCTTACAAGAGTTTTAGAATCTAGGCTAACTCTCAACCTACTTATAATGGTGTTTATTGGTCACACCAAACAATCAATAACACATTAAAGAAGAGTAAAAGAATGAGTAGCAAATTGACAAGAGTTTGGTTACAATTAGTTGAATTCTTTTGCATTTACATCAGTTTGGTAGAGTATTTATAGCTCACATCCACCAAAGAGACGTTACTCTAAAACTATCCCTAAATCTCTAAGTTGTGCTAGGCAAATTTTGCATTAAATGCTAGTCAGGCAGAAGTAGCGGTCACTACTAGCAGTTCACAATCGCGAATTTTCAATTTGCATTGAAGAGTCAAAAATCGTGGCAGAGAACCCCGTTTTATGTCTAACGGCTAGCCCACATGTCTTTCATCCATTGGTTGTCTAAGAAAAATAGTCGTTGTGTTTTATTTGCTACTTAAAAGCCACGGTTGCAGGTTGTCTTTGCCTTAGGCGCAACTGAGACCGCAAATTTCTCTATTTGGTGAGAAAATTTCAACTTATTGAGTCGTGGTCGGATAAAATATTTACCTTCGTAAACAGTTCCCTTAAACACTTGGCATGTTGTGGTTGTGGCTTTGGTTCCCTTTTTTGTCACTATGAAATTCGCGGTCACGACCTCAGATGTGAATGCATCATGAATTCCTTTGTGACTCAATCTTATTTCTTTTGGATAAGTCACAACTGGGAATTAGTCCTGCAAATTCCTCTGGCCTAGCTCCATCCATCCTTATAGTTGATTCGCAGTCGCGATTTAGGGGAAACATACCACTAATTTGGATGACTTTTACAAGGTTAGAGATTTTGATTTCCATTCAACTTCTAATTAAAAAATATCTGATAAACTGCAAAATAACACTTAATAAAAATATTAGAACTGATCAATCTTTATTGTCAAGATCAAAAGAGGTTCATGACTTAAGTTTAACCAACCTAGTCCAACAATCTCCCCCTTTTGATTTTGACAACTTAGATTGATCGGAAGGAAAATCAAACGCATGAGTTGTGAAGTTGAGATGGTCAATGATGAAATGATTAATGAATACTTAAGGAAATTATAGTCAATGATTAAAGAAAAATTCTAAGTACTCTAAGTTAATATATATATATATATATATATTTCCCTCAACTTATGCTTTTCTGTATTACTTATTTTCTCTCCATACTTCACTCTCCCCCTTTGGTAAGATAAAAAATAGGGTAAATATGGAAGAGTAGATGAAATGCATAAAGGTTAGAGAAAGACATCATAAGGAGCAAATAATAACTCATATAATTATAAGAGTTGCAATCACACAACATGACTTAAAAGATTGCAATCACATAGCATATGAGACAAAAAATTACAAATCAAACACTTTTATTTATGTATAAACTGTGGAATCAATAGTAATTACATCAAGAAATTTAAAAACACAATAGAGAAAGAAAAAACAAAAATCATAAAGGCAATCTAAAAGATAGGAGAGGAGTCATCATCTCTATAATCAATTTGTTCTTCATTATCTCTACCTCCCTCAGCTTCATTACTTGCTTTAATCTCTTGATCGTCCTCCTCTTCCAACATGTCTTCCCAATCCTCAAAATCTGGAAGATGGATAGGAGGAGCACCTACTTTCTCTTGTAAATCCATCAAGTCACTGTGTAGGTGGGAAATGAGGAGAAATCTTCTCTTGAGCATCCTTATTATCTTGTCTAATTTTCGATTGATGGTGGCAAGAGAGATTTTGGACTTAGGTTTTGGTTGAGGAGGTGGGACTGGTTGTTCTCCTTCTTTAATGATAAACATTTTTCTTTTGAAGGCATAAGATGTTTCCAACCTTTTGGCTCCAAAAGCACCCCGAGCATAAGCATAAGAATTAGGGTGAATAGCCTTGGCATTGATGAGGTAAGTCAGGTCCAAAAAGTTTTGAGAGGGAAAAAGCTTCTTAGTGAGGAATTTTTCATTTTGCTCATTAAGAACACCAACATATCTGTAAATGACAGTTACATGAGAAGGGAGAAGAAACTGACTCTTGGGTCTAGTGCTCATGTGAATTGGTTGATCCATAAGATATCAGCCAGTTTGTATAGGCTTATTTTCGAAAAGGCAAAAAAGGAAAGCAATATCCTTTTGGGATATTTTTTCATTACCATCCTTTCTTGCGTTAATAGAGAAGGTGGTGATATGATGAAGTAGCTAAAAAGTAGGGTTCGAATGAATTTGGCTAAGAAAGTTTTGGGGTCATGTTTGGTCTCGATGGAAATCTCAGACTAAAACTCAGAATAGATAACATTAAGAGCAAAAATAATGAATGGAATGTCATCTCTGACTTGAAGGTTGAAAAGATTGGATAATTATTCAAAAGTGATGAAAATTGGGTCTCCAAAAGCACGAAATGCTAACCCGTATTGGCCAGCACAAGATTCGACTCTTTAACTTAGAGTCACGATACATATGAACTCTTGCATGATTTCTTCATATCTGAGCTCGTCACGAAACATGAATTCATTCCACCCCAGGTTAGAAAGAAATACATGGATTTCATCTTTGATTCATAGCGACTTAATGAGAAAAGTAGAAAAGGATTTTATTCGAAAGGATGATCTTAGAGGCGTTTGCCTTATAGCGATCCTTTTCTTTTTTCCTAATCCCTTTCATATGGTGTAGAACTGAGGGTCCGGAAGGCTGTGCTACTGCCTTTTCCTTCTCTGCTCTTGAAGCTTTCTTAAGGGTCATTTGTGAGTTAAAGGAAGATTTGAAGATTTGAGAGTAAGGAAGAGGATGGATTGAGATATCTTAGTAAGAGTGATGAAAATCACTGTTTGGAGGGGTTATATAGGTTAAGAAAGGGTGTGAAAATAGCTAAAAATAGTCAAGAATGAATCTAATAAAGGAGTGCAACAATTGGTAATCAAATAACTTAAATGTGTGATAGTTACCTAAATTCACGATCGCAATCTAAAAGTCGCAACTGCTAATTCTGAAAAATATGAGTAACAACAAAAAAATCTCAAAAAATGACACGTTCAACGGTCAAAAATTTTGAAATTTGCATCAATTCGCAATGGGATTGAAAGTTGCAATCACATATTGATGATTTGTCAACTGAAAAATGAGTACCTGTAATTTGCGATCGTGAATCATGAAATAATGACCGTGAATTACAAAACAAAAGGATAGCTATGAAATTTTAAGACTTGACGTCTAAAACTGTGATCCACTTTGATATTTTGATGTTTAATTCATGCAAGTTGGCATTGAAAAGCACAATTACACATAGAATTAGGACATCTATAGGAAATAAACATCACATACATCACACAAGGCAATCATTCAATCATGGAACAATGCAACATGTAGAATAATCTAATTTTTTGCTTTAGGGAGCTTCCATCAAGCATTCCCAACTATTTCTTAATGAAGTTCATCCTTTCTTCATTGAGAGGTTTAGTGAAAATGTCTGCATGTTGATGATTTGTGTCTATAAACTCTAACATAATATCACCATTTTCGACATAATCTTTAAGAAAGTGTTGCCTAATGTCTGTATGTTTGCTCCTAAAATGTTGGATGGGATTCTGTAAAAGATTAATTACACTTGTGTTGTCATATTTATTGGGAATGTGATAAATAACTTTGCCATAATCCTTTAATTGTTGTTTCATCTAAAGGACTTGAGTGCAATAACAACTCGTAGTTACATACTCAACTTCGGTGGTGGATAAGACAATTGAAACTTGCTTTTTACTAAATCAAGAAACTAAACATTCTCCTATAAAATGGCAAGTTTCAGAAGTGCTCTTTATATCTAAAAGACTACTATCATAATTTGCATCTCAATAACCTATGAGACTAAATGAAGAATCGTTACGATACCATAACCCTAAATGCAATGTGCCATGCAAATATTTGAAAATTCTTTTGATAACATTCAAATGTGATTCATTGGGACAAGATTGAAATCTAGCACACATGCATACACTAAACATTATATTAGGTCTAGAAGTGGTAAGATAAAGTAGAGAATCAATCATACCTTGATAACTCTTCTCATCAATCGTCTTACCTAATTCATCCTTGTCCAATTTGATGGTAGCACTCATTGGTGTTTTTGCTATTTTAAATCTATCCATGCCAAATTTCTTGAGAATGTCGTTTGTGTATTTAGCTTGGTTGATGAAGATCCCTTCTTTAGTTTGCTTGATTTATAGACTAAGGAAAAACTTGAGCTTTCCCATCATGCTCATCTCAAATTCTCTAGTCATACACTTAACAAATTTCTCACATAGAGATTCATTAGCAGCACCAAAAATGATATCATCAACATAAATTTGTACTATTAGTGTATCATGAATATGTTTTTTTATAAACAAATTTGTGTCAACCTTCACTTTTTCAAAAGAAAAGAACTAAGCCTTTCATATCATGCTCTTAGAACTTGTTTCAAACCATATAAGACTCTATTCAATTTAAAAACATAATTTGAAAAACTATGAGATTCAAAACTAGGAGGTTGTTCAACATAAACTTCCTCCTCAATGACATCATTTAGAAAAGCACTCTTGATATCCATTTGAAAAAGTTTAAAATTCATATGACATGTATAAGTCAAAAGAATCCTAATGGCCTCTAACCTTGCTATGGGGGCATATGTTTCATCATAGTCTATGCCTTTCTCTTGGTTTGAATCTTTTACAACCAATTTATCCTTATTCCTAGTGATAAACCCTTGCTCATCTAACTTGCTCCTAAACACCCATTTGCAACCTATAATTGGGTGTTCCTTAGGCCTAAGAACAAGTTTCCATACATTAGTTCTAGTCATCTCTACTAGTGTTCTATTTTTCCTCTCTACAACACCATTTTGTTGTGGTGTTCTAGAGTTGAAAAGTTGTGAAAAATCTCATTCTCTTGACAATAAGATTTAAAAGACTCATTTTAAAATTTCTTTCCATGGTCACTTCTTATTGAAGAAATGAAGTAACCCTTTTCATTTTGAATTCTTTTTGCAAAACTTTTAAAAACATTAAAAGTATCATAATTACGAGCTAGAAAGGACACCCAAGTAAACCTAGAGTAATCATCAACTAGGACTAGTGCATAATGTTTTCCACCTAAACTAGCATTCCTAATAAGTCCCATCAAGTCCATATAATTAATTGAAGAGGTCTAGAAATACTTACAATATTATTTGCTTTAAAGAAAGAATGATGTTGTTTCCCTATTTGGCAAGGACCATAGGTCTTATCTCTAAAGAACCTTAGCTTGGGAAGACCTTCCACTAGCTTTCCTTTTGATAAGCTTTATAAGAGCTCTATGCTAACATGTTTAAGTCTTTTATGCCACAACCAAACTTCATTACTAAGAGACATAAGACACTTAAAAGATTGGTTATCCAAATTGTCTAAGTCAATTAGATAGGTATTACCTTTCCTTTCACCCTTGAAAACTACCTTTTTATCCACTAAAGTTGTAACTTGGCATTATCTGGGGTCAAAGGTGACTTTATTACCTTTGTCACATAATTGACTTACGCTAAGCAAATTATTTTCTAAGCCATCAATAAGTAAAACATCATTAATTAAAGAGCAACCATTCTGCTAATAGTCCCAATGCCAATTACCTTATCCTTGGCACTATTACCAAATGTGACATTGCCACCTTCCTTTTCCTTTAAAGCCATGAATAACTTTCTATTGCTTGTCATGTGTTTGAGCATCCACTATCCACATGCCAATCATTTGCTTTATTGGTGGCTGCCAAACACCTCTACATAATATAAATAAATCATCTTTGTTTTGGTAGCCAAATATACTTAAGTCCTAGGGAGTTAGGTTTTAAAGGATCCTACAACTTAAGGTGAGCCTTCTTTATGAAACAATAAACATTTATGTGTTCATACCTCATGCAATAATGACATTGGAGTTTAGACTTATATATCTTTCTCCTATGTATTGCCTTGGTATGAGTGGGGGACTTGCTCATACCAACATGATGTGTGTGAAAGCATGAACATGCATGAATGAGTGTACGTGTGAATTCTTTGTGTGTGTTAGAATTAACATGCCTTTTATTGTACATGTATGCATGGCTAGCCTTCTTAGAAATAGGCTTAGGGACTTGTCGCACCTTTTGTTTTCCCTTGGGCAATGAGGGTTTAGTGCCTTGGGCACTTTTTCATCCAACAACCTTAATACTTGAAGTTTGAGGTATTGAGGCCTTGATGAAAATTATGGATAAAGGTGTAGAAGAAGAAGAGGCTCCATTGAAGCCTAGACCATGCCTAATCAAGAGAGGTCTTTGTGTTACTATGAGTGTATCCAAAGCTTCTTTACCTTTATGGAACTTAGAAATAAAGTTTCTAAGCTCAAATACTTCTCCTTTCAAAGAGTCATTCTCTTTTCTTAATGAAATTATGGATGAAAATGACTTGAAAAGATTCTTCACAGACTTTTTGAGTTCTTCATTTGAAGCCCTCAATTCACTTACAAGACTGTTTAAGGATTTGAATTCATCCTCTAATTTAGTGCACTTCTTCTTGTAAGTTTTCTTTTGTGACTTATACTTGTCACATTTCGTGGTGAGAGCTTCTAAAAGCTCATCATCTATATCATCTAATTCATCTAATTGATAATAAGAGTAAGGTGAAGAGCCTACCTCATTAGGTGAATCCTCTTGAGCCACAAAATAAAGGTTTGCAACCTCTTCCTTTTCATCTTCTTCACTTGAGCTATCATCCCAAGTGGCTTTGAAGCTCTTTCTTTTTTCTTTGTCCCTTTTCTTCTTCTTCTTCTTCTTTAACTTGGGGCAATCATATTTGATGTGGCATTGCTTACCACATTCATTGTAAATGACATCATTTGATCTCTCTTTGGGAGTTGGAGTTGCTTTCTTGAAGTTTCTTATTTCTTTCCTTTTTCTAATCAGCTCTTTAATTCTTCTAGAAAGCATTGCAAGTTTCTCATCCCCTTTGTCACTCTCTTCTTCACTTGAGGCTACTTCCACTTCCTTCTCCTTAGATGAGGACTTGATGCCAAGGTCTTTCTTTCTTGTTTTTCAAATTTTTCTCCTTGACCCCTCATTATATTCATTTTTTCTTCATTCTTTAAAGCCAACTCATGAGTCAAGAGTTTGCCTATTAAGACATCTATTGGCACCTTCCCTATCTCTGGGTTGGATTCTTGGATACTACACACTCTTGCACCAAATTTTTCAAAAGGTAAAGATTTTAGAATTTTAGAATTTACCACATGGTTATTGAGAACCCTCCCAAATTTCTTCATGTTAGTGACAATAACAAGGAGCCAATTTGTCATATATTTTTTTTATATTTCTTCCTCCTTCATCATGACATTTTGAGTCTGCTAGATTTTACCAAGGTGGTGCCTTCATTATAGTTCTCTAAAGCCTTTCAAATACCATAAGCAGTAAGGCAATGTTAAACCCTTCCAATTTTTTCTCTTGAGAGAGAACGTAGAAGGATTGCCATGAATTTTTTATTCCTGCCATTGGATTTTTTATGTGCTTCAACCCCCTCCTCTTTAGGGATGAGCTCCTCGCTTTCATCCACCACTTTAGCAGGTGGCTTCCACTCCTTTGTAACAATATCCCATAGATCTATCACGTCTATATCTAGATAGATTTTCATCCTATACTTCTAATGAGTATAGTCTGCTCCATCAAAATATGGCTTGAGGTGAGTGTGAATTCCTTCTTGTGCCCTGATCTTTGCTCACACTATTAAGCTTTTTAGTGAGACCTGGCTATGATACCCCTTGTTGGCCTAAGGCACTAAAAGAGGAGGGGGGAGGGTTGATTGGGTGGTTAATTAAAAATTAAAAATTAAGGTTAAGTGTTTAGAAAGTGAAGAATGAGATGAGAAGAATCAACACAAAGGTTTATAGTGATTTGTTTGTTAATGAATCCTACCTCCACTCCTCAGTTCTACATAATTGGGTATTTCACTAAACTAAACGGGTGTTTCTAAGCTCATAGTAAACTCATACAACTTGTGTTTATGGCTCACACAATAACCCTTACAATTTGTGTTTTCTAGCTCACACTTCAATCTCTTACAAGAGTTTTAGAATATAGGCTAACTCTCAACCTACTTATAATGGTATTTATTGCTCATGCCAAACAATCAATAACACATTAAAGAAGAGTAAAAGAATGAGTAGCAAATTGGTAAGAGTTTGGTTACAATTAATTAAATTCTCTTGCATTTACCTTAGTTTGGTGGAGTATTTATAGTCCACATCCATCAAAGAGACGTTACTTTAAAACTAGCCTTAAATCTTCAAGTTGTACTAGGCAGATTTTGCATTAAATGCTTGTCAGGCAGAAGTTGCGGTCGTTACTAGCAGTTCGCAGTTGCGAAGTTTCAATTTGCATTGAGTAGTCAAAAATCACAACAGTGAACCTCGTTTTGTGTCTCATGGCTAATCTGCGTGTCCTTTATCTATTCATTGTCTAAAAGAAATAGTCATTTTGTTCGACCTGCTACTTAAAAGTCGCGATCGCGAGTTATCTTTGCCTTGGGAGTGATTGAGACCGTGAAATCCTCTAGTTGGAGAGGAATTTTCAACTTCTTGAGTCACGAACGCAATAAAATATTTGCCCCTGCAATTTTTGATTTCCAACGATTCCCTTAGACATTTGGCATACTGTGGCTATGGCTTTGGTTCCCTCTTTTGTCACTTTGAAATTTGCGATCACGACCTTAGATGCAAATGCCACTGCGAATTCCTCTGTGACTCAACCTTATTTCCTTTGGCTAAGTCGCAGTTATGAATTGGCTCGTAAATTCCTCTGGCCTAGCTCCATCTATCCTTAGAGCTGATTCGCAATTGCAATTTAGGGGATACAGACCGCAAATTTATATGACCTTTACAAGGTTAGAGATTTTGATTTCCATCCAACTTCCAATTGCAAAACTATCTTATAAACTGCAAAACAACACTTAATGAAAACATTAAAACTGATCAATCTTTATTGTCAAGATCAAAAGAGGTTCATGACTTAGGTTTAACCAACCTAGTCCAACAGATATGAAATTATGGACATGTTCCATGCAAGTGGCTTAGTTACTTGTGCTTATTGTTCTTGTATGATAACCTAACCTTGTTATACTCTAATTATAATAACTTTAGCTATATTTATTAAAATGACTTTATTCTTTTTCCTAATTATACTAGACTCATAGGGCTATGGCATAATCAAAATTTAAGTTAATATAAGTTCTATAGAAAATATGGTGCATTTTTAAATTCTACCATATTTCTTATGACCATAGTTTGGTATGTTCTTGCATTCATGGTCATATCTCAAATTGTACATACCTAATTGCAAAAATGATTTACCATAGTTATACAACACATAAAGGAATATTTTTCATGTTTTAGACTTTGTCTAATTCAACCTATAAGGTTATCAAAATAAATAAATTATCTTAGGCTAAGCAAGTCTCAATAGGTTCAAAATTTGTCATACTGAAAGAGCAATATCTCTTTACTCATAATATATTTAGTAAAATTATTATGCAAACATTTAGATGAGGCACAACTATATAACTTTTATGTTTTACATTTCATCTAATCCTATTCTTGGCCATGAAAATTTTGAATAAACAAAATTTTTAGATTAAACAAGTTTCATTAGGTTTAGAGTTAGCGTTAATCAATGAACAATTTCTCTTCATCCACAACATATTAACAATTATATTTTACAACATTTAAAAGGGATATAACTATACAAATTTTGCATTTTACACTTTGTCTAACTTAACCTATAAGGTCGTAAAAATTTATGAATAATTTCAAACTAAAGAGGTTTTAATAGGTTATGAATCAATCCTAATCAAGATCCATATCTCTTCACACACAATATATTCAACAAAACTATTTTACAAGCATTTAGATGAGGTATAAATATGTAATTTTTATGTTTTACACTCTACCCAATTCCTCTTCTAAGGTTATAAAATCATGGGTGTAATAATCTGCTCTAAAGTAAAACTAACATAATTAGCTCTTATTTCTCTTATGCTTTTAACAACCTTTATACATGAACTTTAGCTATTACTCCCTAATTCTTACTTATTATTTAAGTTTAATATATTATGGAAGAGAAATTTCATATGAAAAGAAGATGAAATCACTTATCCCTTTTGTCAAAACTAGAAAAGTTTAGGATTTCTTCCTAACTAGCTTACTTCTTCCTCTTCTTTTCTTTCTTGCTCTCTCTTTCTTTCGCTATCCTCCTCAAGTTTTTTTCTCTCGCATATGCTACTAAAGGAAGATAATTAAATTTGTGTACGTACTTGAATAAGACAAAATCATAGTGGCTTATTACTATTGGTTGAAAGTTCAATTTTACTCTTTTAGTCCATTTTCTTCTTTCCTTCATCATCTCTATGCTTCTACTAATTTTGAATGTGCTCTTTACAGTTTTAATAAGTTATAAGACAAATTTATTTAAGATATAATAATATACATACCACATATTTGCAATGCAACTATGAAACGTAATATCTATATTCAAGTGTCCTAAATGCAATGATGTAAATATCACCATCATGTTTATCAAATGCACATATCTAAGTGATCATTTATCAATGCATATGTTCATATGAGATTTTAGACCATTTATGCAATACATGTGTTCATATGGAAAATGCTAAAAAATGAAGATAAGGATGTTACATATAAGAGCAAATAACAATATAATAAATTGTTAGGAATTATTTCATTCAAATTTAATAAATTTTCTTTCTCTTAAAATTATGTCACACAACATTAAAGCAATTAATCAATAGATAATTTTTTTTATTATAATTACCTCATATATATATTATTTGCAATTATTTATTAACTTTATTTTTTATTATGAAATACTTAATATTATTTATTTGATTGATTATTAATAATCATTTCATTCAAGTTTAATAAATTTCTTTTAAAATTATATTACATAAGATTGAAAATATAAGTTAATAGGTAACTCTTTATTACAACTAACTCCATAATAAATTTATTTTATTATTTTATTTACTTGATAATAATTTGTAAAATAATAACTAATAACTAAATAAATTTATTTATTAACTATATGTTAATTTAATTATTAACTAACTAATTAATCATTTCATCAAAATAAATATTAAATTTATTTCAAATTTATTATTATAATCATATCGTGCAGACTCATGACTAGTTCTTTTTTATAATTGAATAAGTATATATTTGAGTTATAGTCTATGTTGTTATCATGTACATTAGGAAACTTTGCTTTCAAACTTATGATGAGCCTAAAGACATAGCATTTACAAAATTAACGAAAAGTTGAACTAAAATAAAATGATTTAATTATCTAAATATCTCAAATTATAGTATTTTTTTAAAAAAATTATCTCATATTTCATTTTTTTAGGAAAATAAATCTTGATTTTACTATAAAAGTATCCTATAATTAGAATTTATTAATCAAAAATGAACTTTTGCTAACTTAGGCAAGGCCTTTCATTATTTAAATTTTACTATTTTAATTAATTTTTAAAATTAAATATTACAAAATAAACTAATACTTATATTTTCTTTTCTCATTTTCTTGCATTTTCTCATAAGTCAAACCTCCGACAGAAAAGTCTAAAAATTCAAAATAATGCATGGGTTAGGAGAAAAAAAGTTAAGAGAAAGCAAATTATTTTCATACTTCTTTAAAGATTATTGAACAGTAAGTATTGAGTGTCTCCCTATAATGTCTTCTTATCTTTTATAATAATTATTCTTTTTTCTAGTCTAGATTTACTCTTTTAATTGGAATCACATATAATAACTAGTTGTTAGGATAGTTATTTATTCTTAGTAAGAAATCTAATTATAGGTTAATTTAAAAAAAAGAAAGGTAAGGGAACTCTTTTTCTGACTTTAATGAGTTTAGTTTCAAAATAAAATGGAAAGAGAAAAGGGATTAGATTTCTTCTTTTACTTTAACTCTAATTATAGAGTGTTTTTAACTAAGAGGTTGAATATTATAATTAGAACATAATTGTTATAGAAAAAAGAAGAGGTAAAGGCTATATTGAATTTAATTTGCTAAATTTGAATAAAAAATCCAAAAATAGGTTATAGTTCACTCATCTGCAAGAATAAGGGAGTGAAAAGGCTAAGCTAATCTGTGTATCAGACCAAAGAGAAGAACAAAAGTTCTTTGAGATTAAGAATTCAATTTAAATCTCCTTTTATCCATTTCCTTTCTTCAACGTCTTTATCTCCTTAGTAAAAACCCTAACCACTTCCATCACATCTTCCACCTCCTCAAGACATTAGATTTAGACTTATCCTACTTTTTGCAATATGGTTTTTCTTTTGTCAAAAACCTATAAAAGATATGAATATTGGTCATTATCTCCAACATTAGATATATTAGACTAGGTTAGTCAAGCTTAAGTCAAAACTCTCTTTTGATCTTAACAATATAGATTGAAAGGTTATAATGTCAATTTCAAGTGTTGATCTTATAGATATTTAGCTAGGATTGCTTTGACATTTGAATGGATGGTTTAATCTCAAATATTGAAATTTGCATCCTCATTCATGGCTATGAAGTAGAAGCTCATTATCGTTATCCTCCAAAATAGTTGAATGAATCTTATACAAATGAATTCACAATGTATGTCGCGTCTAATGTTGCGATCATGACTTTTGCATTCACTTAGAGGGAATCAAATCTTCAACCAAATTTTGCTAAGTGTCCTAAAGAACCATTAGAAAATCAAATTTTGCAGTAGTAAAATAATAGTAGTGACCTTAAATTTGGCGAAGCAATTTCTCCATTTAAACAAACAATTTCACGATGAGCATCACATCTAAAGAGGAAAATAAAGACCGTGACTGTTGCTCAAGAAATGTAATGCTATTTTTCTTGAAGAAACAATGGTTTTATGCCATGTGGACTAGCTATTAGATACAAACAGGGTTATGTGAATCTCGAGATCATGAATGTATGTCTCAACCGTGAATTTCATTTGACAAGCAATAAATGTAGGATTTGCCTAGTATACTTTAAAGATTTGAAAATAGTTTTGTTTGTAATATCTCTTTAGTGGTTGTAACTTATAAATACACCACTAAATGGACTTGAATGTAAGAGAATATCATTCATTATACCAAAACTGTTGCAAATTTTTTTATCAACCTTTAAGATTTCAAATCCTTATAATTGTGTCGTTGTTGTTTGGTATGAACATTAAACACCATTGGGTTTGGGTTTTAAAGTGAGCCTTAGTAATAGAAAACTCTTATTTTGGGTTTTAAACTAAGCCTTAAAAAACTCTTATATAAGTTAAGTGTTAGCTTTGTGAAACACTAGTGAGATTTTATGTGAGCCTTTATAAAAACATAAGTTATAAAGTTAGGTGTGAGCTTTAAAACACCATTAAAACTTAGTAAAACACCAATTGAAGGAATTGAAAAATGGATTTAGGGCTGGTTAATACCTAAACCATTATAATACTTGGTGTGTTATACTCTTCTTCTATTTCTTTTATCTCTTGCTTAACAAACCTTTCCCTCTAAAGTTTAAAATTTCCCATCAATTCAAACCCTTTTATTGGTGCACAAGGGCCAACAAGTGATATCAGAGTGAAATCTCAAACAAAGCCTTAATTGAATGAGAAAAGATTATGGCACAAGAAGGAATCCATACTCACCCTAAGCCTTACTTTGATGGAACCGACTATACTTATTGGAAGTATATAATGAAGATCTATTTAGATAATGATGTAGTGGATCTAAGGGACATTATAACAAAAGAATGAAATCCTCTAACCAAAGTGGTAGATGGTAGTGAAGAACTAATCCCGAGCAAAGAATGGGTGGAAGCACACAAAAAGTCAAATAGGAAGAATAAGAGGGCAATGACCATTATTATTAGATCCTTATCAAGAGAGGAGATTAGTAGAGTGCAACATTGCATGATTGCCCATGGGATATGGAAGGTATTAAAGAACTATCACAAAGGCATTACATTGGTGAAATCAAGTAGGTTAGAAATGTATGTGACATAGTGGGAGCTTTTCATGATGAAAGATAATGAAAGCATCACAAACATGACAAACAAACTCTTCTCTATTATCACAAATATGAAGAAGTTTGAAAGAATTCTCACCAACCTTGAGGTAAACACTAAAATTCTCAATTCTCCTCCTCTTGAGAAATTTAGTGATAGAGTTTATAGCAAATAAGAATCCAATATAAAGATTGGAAAGGTGTAAGCTATTCACCCATGAGCTGGCCTTGAAGAAGGATGAAGAGATGAAGAAAATGAGAGGACAAAGAGACAAAAGTGAAAAGGTTGAAAAAAAGACTTTTTTCTCTTAAATCCTTAACCGAAGATAAAAAGGTTAAAGTTGCCTCTAATGATAGTGATAAGAGTGAGAAGGAGGAAGAGGAACTAGCCATACTCTCAAGAAGGACCAATGAGGTCAAAAAGAGAAGGAAAGATAGGAGGAACTTCAAAGACAAGAAGAATGAAATGACTTGTTATGAATGTGGAAAATAAGGTCACATCAAATTTGACTGCCCCAAGCTCAAGAAGAAGAAAAAGCGGGATAAGGAGAAGAAAAAAAAGCTTCAAGTCTACATGGAATGATAGATCGAGTGAAGAAAAAGAAGATGAAGAAGTTGCCAACCTATGCTTCATGGCTCAAGAGGACTCCTTCAATGAGATAAGTATTTCTTCACATTCTTGTCATGATTATCAGGACTTAGATGATGTAAATAATGAACTTCTTAAAGCTCTAACCATGAGATGTGAAAAATACAAATCTCAAATGGAAACTTATAAGAAAAAATGTTCAAAACTTGAGGATGATTTTAAAAACTTAAATGATCTTGTAAGTGACTTAAGGTCTTTTAACGAAGAACTCAAAAAATCCTTAGAAAATCTTTATAAATCTTCATCCTTTTTTTGATTCTTTGAAAAAAAATAATTCTTTAGAAGGTGAAGTCATTGAGCTTAGGAATTCCATATCAAGATTTCACAATGGGAAAAACAAGCTTTGGATACTTTCATTGTATCTCAAAGACCACCCTTAGTGAGACATGGTGTAGGCTTTAATGAAGTATCTTTATCTACATATTCTCCTTTCATATTCATTAGAGTATATATACCTTAAACTTTTAGTATTAAGGTTGCTGGGAAAAAAATTGCCACCGTATTAGGTCACCAATACCTAAGGGAAAGGGAAAGACTCCCAAAAGCTCAAAAGCTAAGTCTCAAAGAGCAAATCATGCATACATCTATACCAAGAGGCATGCTTGAAGGCACACACACAAAAACTTCTCTTATACTACTTATCACTCATGCACTCTCAAAACCAAAGTGTGAGAAGGCCTCCCATTCATATCAAGGTTATGCCTAGGAGAAATGTTTATAAGTCTAAACTCCAATGTCACTATTGCATAGGTATGGACATATTAATGTCTTTTTGCTACATTAGGAAGGTACACCTCAAATTAGAGACCTTTGTAAGCCTAACCCCTAAGGACCTAAATATACTTAGGTACCTAAACAAAGGTAAATTATTTTTATGTTGTAGGATTGTTTGGAAACCACTAAAGAAAATAATGATTGACATGTGGATAGTGGATGCTCCAAGCATATAATCAAAAATAAGAAGCTATTCATAAACATTAAAGAAAAAGAAGGTGATAATGTCTTGTTTGGAAATAATGCCAATAGTAACGTAATTGACATTGAAATTATTAGTAAGAAAGGTTGCTCCCTTATTGATAATGTTCTTTTAGTTGAAGGATTGAAACATAATTTATTGAGTGTAAGTCAATTATGTGACAAAGGTAATAAAGCCACATTTGACCCTAGAGAATGTTGGGTTACCACTTTGGTGGATAAAAAGGTAGTCTTTAAGGGTTAAAAAAGAAGCAATACCTATTTAATTAACTTAGACAATTTGACTATCTAATCCTTTAAGCATTTTGCCTTTATTAATAATGAATCTTGACTTTGGCATAACAGATTTGGACATATTGGCATGAAGCTTCTACAAAGTTTATCAAAAGGAGAGCAAGTAGAGGGTCTACCAAAGCTTAAGTTCACAAAGGACAAGACATGTGGACCTTGCCAAATAGGGAAGCAACACCAAACATCCTTCAAAGCAAAAAATATTATAAGGACTTCTAGACCACTTCAACTCATTCATATGGACTTAGTTGGACCCACTAAGAGTACTAGTCTTGGTGGAAAACATTATATATTTGTCCTAGTTGATGACTTCTCTAGGTTCACTTGGTATCCTTTCTTACTCATAAGAGTGTCACTTTTGATGCTTTCAAAAGTTCTGCTAAAAAAGTTCAAAATGAAAAAAAAGGTTACTTAATTTCTTCTATTAAGAGTGACTATATAAAAGAATTTTAAAATGAATCTTTTGAAAATTACGATTTAGAGTATGAGATTTCTCATAACTTTTCTACTCCTAAATCACCACAATAGAATAGTGTTGTAGAAAGAAAAAATAAGACATTGATAGATATGAAAACTTAAGCTTTCATATCTTAAAGTTTTAGGGTGCAAATGCTATATACTTAATACCAAGGACAACCTTAGCAAATTTGCCTAAAAAATAGATGAATGTATTTTTCTTGGTTATTCCACCATTAGCAAAGCCTATAGGGTGTTTATCAAAAAAATATGGTGGTTGAAGAGCTTATGAATATAGTATTTGATAAGTCTAGCAAACTTGATCTCAGAAAAAGTTCTCTTATTTGTAATCTTGTAGGTGACTTTAAGAAACTAGAGCTTGATTTAACATTAAAAAAAAAATTATGATTGTTCTTGAAGATAATAGGCCATCACAAGAAGTTAAAGAACCTCAACCACAACAAGAGGAAATCAAAACTTAACAACTACCCAAGGATTGGAGATACTCCAAAAATCACCCAAAACATCTTCTAATTGGTGAGACATCCAACAGAGTACTTACTAGAGCTCAATTACATGCTTCAAATAATAATCTTGCATTTGTTTCTCAAATTAAGCCAAAATCTCTTAATAAGGCTCTTGATTGTGAGAGTTGGATGATTGTTATGTAAGAAAAAATCAACCAATTTGAGAGAAATAAAGTTTGGGAACTTGTTCTTAGGCATAAGGAACATTCGATTATAGGATGCAAATGGGTGTTTAAGAATAAGTTAGACAAGTAAGGTGTTGTTACAAGAAATAAAGCTAGATTGGTTGCAAAGGGTTATAACTAAGAGGAATGCATTGATTATGATGAAACCTTTGCCCCTGTAGCAAGATTAGAGGCCATTAAGATTCTTTCAGTATTTACATGTTACATGGATTTTATGCTTTTTCAAATGGATATGAAAAGTTCATTTCTAAATGGTTTCATTAAGGAGCAAGTTTATGTTGAACAACCTCTGAGTTTTGAGTCTCACGTTTCTCCAAATCATGTTTTCAAATTAACTAAAGCCTTATATGGTTTAAAACAAGCTCTAAGAGCTTCGTGTAAAAGGGTTAGTTCATTTCTTTTATAAAATGATTTTAAAAAAGGCAAGGTTGATACTACTTTATTTGTCGAAAGGCGTAACAAAGATACACTAATTATACAAATATATATTGATGATATTATATTTAGTACTACTAATAAATCTTTTTATGAAGAATTTGCTAAATGTATGACTAGGGAGTTTGCGATGAATATGATGAGTGAGCTCAAGTTCTTCCTTGGTCCTCAAATCAAGCAAACCAAAAAGGGCATCATCATCAACCAAGCTAAATATACAAAAGATCTACTCAAAAGGTTTGGTATGGATGGATGCAAAGTAGCAAAGACTCCAATGAGTGCAACTATTAAGCTAGAGATGGATGAATCGGGTAAATCTATTGATGAAAAAAAGTATAGAGTTATGATTTACTCTCTCCTCTATCTTACTGCACTAGACTTGACATCATGTTTAGTGTTTACTTATGTGCTAGATTTCAATCTTATCCTAAGGAATCTCATATGAATGTCATTAAAAGAATTCATAAGTATTTGCATAACACATTACATTTAGGGCTTTAGTATCTTAGAAATTCATCTTTTCGTTTTCTTAGATATTTAGATGTGAATTATGTTGGTAGTTTGATAGATAGGAAGAGGAAGAGCACTTCCATAACTTGCCAATTCATAGGTGAATTTTTAGTTTCTTAGTTTAGCAAGAAGCAAATTTCGGTTGCCTTATCCATTACCGAAGCAGAATATGTGACAATAGGTTATTGTTGCACCTAAGTTCTTTGGATGAAATAATAACTCAAGGATTATGCCAAAAATGTTGATCACATTCCCATTAAATGTGATAATACAAGTGTAATAAATCTTTCTAAGAATCTCATTTAACATTCAAGAAGGGAGCATATTGATATTAAACATCATTTTCTAAAAGATCATGTCCAAAATGGTAATGTGGTGTTAGAATTTATTGACACCAATCACCTATTTGCAGATATTTTCACTAAATTTCTTAATGAAGAAAGAATGAACTTTATCAATAAGTAGCTAGGGATGCTAGATGGACGTTCCTTAGGGTGAAAATTGATCTCACTTTATGCATTTCACTATGCTTATTAATATTAATTTATTTTTTTGATATGATTAGTGATTGCATGTCGATGCGTTGTGTTGAATGTTGTAGATGTGTTAATTCATTATGGAATTATGCTTTTTAATGCCAAATTGCTTGAATTAATCATCATAATATCATATTGATCACATCAAGTTTGGACTACTGTTTTTTTTCATGCTTTTTCAAAAATGTCTTATAATTCGCGATCGTTACTTATAAGTCTCTATCATCATTTCAACTTTTATCAGTTCGCTCTTGCGATCTTTGATAGCCATCACAAAAATTTTCAAATTTTAAATCTTTAAACCATTGACCATGTTCTGTTCCAAGGAATTCTTAATCATTACTCAGAATTTTTATAAATAGCGATCACGATAAGCATATTAACGATTACAATTTTTTGTAATCGCAAGGCATTGATTGTTTGACAATTAAATGGTATTTGTTCCTCATTTAATGCTTTTTTGACCATTTTATAACTATTTTCCTTACATTTTTTGCCTATTTAAGCCTCCTTCACACCCCTCTATTCCATTTTTATCATTTCTTCCTTATACCTCTCATCTTTTTTCAAATTTTTACCTATATTCTTTTTTCCTCTACTCTTATGACACCTAAGAAATTCACCAGAGCATAAAAGGGAAGACTGTTGCCCAACCTTGAGGTCTTCTTCCTCTTTATCTCATGAAGGGAATCATAAAAAAAGAGAAGCAGAGATATTAACACCAAAAAGATCATCCACCCAACAAGATACATTCCTCCTTCTTTCTTAAAACTCTAGGCATCACGGGAGAAATTCAAGCACTTTTGTCCAACCTTGGCTAAAATGAATTCATTTTTTGAGAAGAACCAGACTATGAAGAAATCATACAAGAATTCATGTGCACTGTCACTCTCAGTCAGAAGGCAAAATCTAAGGTAGGTGTGCGTGGTCTTGTCTTCAAGGCTTTTGAAGATTCCTACTTCATCACTTTGACTTAACTTTCCCCCTTTTTAATTTTCAAATCAAAGATAATGTTACATTCACTATCTCTTCTCTTGACATCAACTATTCTGAGTTATGGTCTAAATTTCAATAGAAACAAAACATGATCCTAGAACTTTAGTGGCCAAATATAATAAAATCCTAACTAATTGGTTCATCCATAAGATCATTACCTTTTGTATCAATGCTAGGGGTGATGAGAACGGAAAAGTTTCTCAAAAAGACCTAGTTTTCCTCTTCTGCCTCACCAAAAATAAACCATATCTTGTAGATCAATTGATCCATATGAGCACCAAACCTAAGAGCCAATTTCTTCTTCCCTCTCACATCATAGCCATATATTGGTTTGTGGGGTTCTAAATGATGGGAATGGAAAATTACTCATAAAAAAATATCTCTCATCCCAAAACTTTCTTGATTTAACCTATTTGATCAATGTCAAGGCCATTCATCCTGACTCTTATGTATATACCTTGGGATCCTATGGGGCAAAGAAATAAGAGAAAACTTATGCCTTTAAAAGAAAGAGGCTAGTGATTGAAGAAGGCTCCCAAGAACCCATTCCATCTTCAAATCCCAAGGTAAAGCCAAAATCTAAGACTTCTTCTATCTATCTCTTTCATTAATAAGAAACTTGACAAGGTGATGAGAATGATCAAAAGAAGGTTCCTTCTTTGCTCTCACCTTCATAGTGACTTAATTGACCTTCAAGAAAAGGTTGGTGCCACTTTATGTCATCTTTCTGACTTTAAAGAATGAGAAGATGATGAAGAAGAAAAAATAGCCTAAAAGGAGATGAAAAATTTATTGAAGATAATGATGATGATGCTGATGATATCCATCTTACTAGTTTTCTTTGAGCTTTATTTCTTATTTTAACTTTTCCTATTTTAATTTTGGCCCAAGGATGTGATCAAACACATTTATATGTTTGATTGTGTTATGTATCTCTTTTAAATAATAAAAGTTTGAATTATGCTCTTTCTATGATTAATCAATGCACATTTGATTTGATGAATGATGTTCCCTCTTATTATTGTATGCTTATACTGCTTGTCATTGCACTTAATTCTTTTTTTTTTTTATCTTGACAAAGGAGGAAAGCTTGCATATCATTAGTTGAGGGGGAGTATAATTTGAGGGGAAGCATTTAACATTTCAATTTAACCATTTAACTTCACATACATTCTAGAATACACTTATGCATACTTTATCTCTTACAAATTCAATCTAATTTGTCAAAATCAAAAAGAGGAAGATTGTTGGACTAGGTTAGTCAAGTTTAAGTTCAAAATCTCTTTTGATCTTGATAATATAGATTGAAAGTTTATAATGTTAATTTCAAGTGTTGATCTTATAGATATAGCTAGGATCACTTTGAAATTTGAAAGCAAACCTTAATCTCAAAGATTGAAATTTGGATCCTAATTCATAGTCATGAAGTAGAAGCTCAAGGCCATTATCGTCTAAAAGAGTTGAATGAATCTTATACAAATGATTTTGCGATGCATGTTGTGTCCAAAGTCGCAATAGTTACTTTTGCATTCACTTTAAGGGAATCAAATCTTCAACCAAATTATGCTAGGTGTCATAAAGAACCCTTGGAAGACCAAATTTCTTGATAGTGAAATAATGGTAGCAACCTCGAATTCAGTGAAGCAACTTCTTCATTTAAGTAGATGATTTAGCGGTGAGCATCACGTCCAAGGAGGAAAATAGATACCGCGACTTTCACTATTACTTAAGAAATGCAACGACTATTTTTCTTGAAGAACTAATGATTTTATACCATATGGAGTAGCTGTTAGATGCAAATCAAGTTAAGTGAATCTCACAATCGCGAATGTGTGTCTAGATCATAAATTTCATCTGATAAGCAATATATGCAAGATATGCCTAGCATACTTTAGAGATTTGAAAATAGTTTTATTTGTAATGTCTCTTTGGTGGTTGTAACCTATATTTATGCCACCAAATGGACTTGAATACAAAAGAATAACATTCATTGTAGCAAAAATCTTGTAAATTTATTTCTCAATCATTAAGTTTTCAATTCCTTGTAATTAAGTTATTATTGTTTAGTGTGAGCATTAAACACCATTTGGTTTGGGTTTAAGAGTGAGCCTTTATAATAGAAAACTCTTATTTTGGGTTTTAGAGTGAGTCTTAGAAAACTTTTTGCATAGGTTGAGTGTTAGCCTTATGAAACACTAGTAAGGTTATGTATGAGCCTTTATAAAAACACAATTGTAAAGTTAGGTGTGAGTTTTAAAATACCATTGGAGATTAGTGAAACACCCAATTGGAAGAATTGAAGAATAAATGTAGGTTTGGTTAATACTCGAACTATTATAAAACTTGATTTGTTCTGCTCTTCTTTTATTTCTTCTACCCTTGCTTAACAAACCTTTCCCTCTAAAATTTAAAATTTTTCACCAATTCAATCCCCTTTCTTGGTGCACAAGGGCTAACAAGATCTACTTTTTTAGCCAAAATTTGTTGCTTCAAAACTTGAATTTGGAGTGTGGTAACCTATCGAGCATTGCCTTCAATCTTATAAGTTATAGTATCATTGATTGCTTTTTTGATCAAGCAACTTATATGCATGTTAGTTATAGGATCAAACTGACAAAGTGAGCTATTAGGAAATAAGATCAACTAATTGTAAAAAATTATGAGATCATAATACAATAGGAATATCATAATTATAATAAAATTTGAAAATAGTTGTCTTATGAAATATCTATGTAAAAATCACGAGGAGTTTATAAAAAGGAAACCCATAATACACTTATATCATATTCATATTGAGAATAATAATGTTATTACATTATATTTGAACCATTGAGTGATTTTTCCATTATCTAATTTTTCTCAATTCCTACTAAAATCATCATTGATGCAATAAGCATGAATCTAACTACTTTTACAACATTAAACATAATAAGAAGTCTTAGAGTTTTCATTCATCACAGACTCCATATTTTAGAATATTGGCTTACTAGACATAAACACACGTATTATCACCTAAGTAGAAGCTAGACCCAGTGATGTTGCCCATCTCAAGCGAATAGTCATTGATACGACTTAAAATGCTGGTTGTGACATTCGAATTTATAGATTATTATTCATTAAACTTTTCTCACTTTATTTAGTAGTTTAAGCTATTAATCCACATTTTAACAATCAATATCACAACACATATTACCTCTTTTATAAAGTATGAGTTATCAAATCACATTGCATCATTAAAAATTCATTCATGCCATTCCATTATTATTAGAAAACTTTTCTTCATTTGTTTTTAAAATTTTTATATATTTAATATTGCAACATAGTAAATACTTACAACAAAAACATACACGGGTACAGGTAGAACTAAAAACACTAAAAAACTGTGTAGTAGCCCAACTTCTATTAGATTGCTATATAGCAACTTCAAAAGACAAACTAGATGTAATCTCTAGTATCCTCTTCCTAAAAGAAAATTAAATGCGAAGAAATGAGTTTGCATACTCAATAAGTAAACAATTAACAACACAATAATCATAAATAGCACAATAAGTATTTAAATATAAATAAATCATCATCCTATCTATGCATGTATTAAAATTTTTTTATTGTCATACATATTGTCAAATGTTATTGTCACACAAGTTATAGGATATCATTACCACACAGGATAGTCCTATTTAATTCAAGCATTACACAGGTTCTCTAGTTTTTTTTTTTAGTTGCCATGGGCTATTTTCTTCTCATTTCTAGCTCAAACAATATCAAGTATTAATCTTTCCACACTTCATTTATAAATCAAATAAAATTCCATCAATGTAACAAGTAATAACATTCATTAATGTTGGCCAATTATATTACAAATATACTTCCATTCTCAAGCCATAATTTATTAACATCTCAAATAATTCTAAAATCTTACAATCCTTTCATTAAAATATCCATCAACATTATCTCACTAAATCACATCTCAGTCCATAGAATATAAGTTCATAACATTTAACTAATCACTTGTATTTATTAGTTTGTATCATTACATATTTTCTTACCTTTTCCTTTAAGCTATTAAGTCATGGATGGTCCCTACTTATTTTCAATGTTATCTTCAATATCTTAAGAACCTATTTCAATACACTCAATCAATCAATCAATGATGATAAAATAACGCTTTTATCTTTTTATGCACATATGCTTTAGTAAAAGTATTCTGACCTTAGCAGACTATTTTTATAATTACTTTTGCCTCATCTGTTCAAATAGTTGGATTCTTTTTTCTACTTAAAATAAACATATATGGTTAAACAATATCCAAATTTCAGCCTAAAATATGCACTATACAATTTATGGTGAATTTATAAGTTTCCCTTATTTTTATTATAAGTATATGTTAAGTAGACTCACAATCATAACTATGTCTCAAAATGTAGATGTCTAATTATAAAACTACGTAAGAGATAATTAATTAATATATAAATGAACATTTTTTTCATATTTATACTTTCTCTAATTCAGCCTTTAAGGTCATCAAAATAAATGGATAATTCAAGATTGAATAAGCATGAGTTGGTTCAGGATAAGTCATAATTAGGGAACAATATCTTTTCACACACAACATATTCCGCAAAATAGACATTTAGATGAGATATAACTCTACAACTTTATAATTTACACTTTACTTGATTCTTCTTCTAATGTTACGAAATTTATATAAATACAATAAAAGTGATCCGCTTTGGCACTGTTCATTACAATTTCAATGGTGATTTCGTTAATATTCTGGGTATCATGGGCATTTGTATATGCAAAAGAATGTTGATAGTTTTTGTAATTTTGCTTCTTCTATATGTTCTTAGTGTCAATCAATGTATGCCATCCCTTTTCCTTCAATACGGCGTCGTTTCACATGAAAACCATTATCAATGAAGTTTTCCTTTCTTTCCTTTTAATTTTCCAACAAGTTGGTAGATGCATTAGTTTCTCTAATGCCACCGTACTCCGCTATGCAACATGGTTGAAACTAGTGTAACTCTTCATCCTCCTCCTTCACATGCCCCTCTCCCTTCCTTCCCTCCCCCGTCCTATGAAAGATCTAAGGAACAACATGCTTTCTTTCTTTTTTCCCTTTATTATTATTTCTTTCCTCCCATAGATTTTGACGATGGCTTCATCCTCAACGTATGATGCAATAGTGATGGTTCCTATTAAAACCATAAGCCCGGTTAAGGAATCGGGGTCTGTATCTTGAGACCCTGAGTTGTAGTTCTTTGATCCCTATGTTGTAGTTAGTTTAGAGCCCACACCTACTAATGCGAATAGATCTGTTGATGCTGATAGGCGGAGCGAATTTCTATGGGCTTGGGTATGAGAATCTCTTTGCCTAATCAACTTCCTACGTTGCTCTTGCCTTTAATATACTGCTCCAATAATGACTGTTTCTAAGAAAAGCCAAGCATTTTCCCCCTTTTATCTCTATCTGCTTTATATGCATATTTTATTTTTATTTTCTTAATTCTATTTTTCTGCTATAGCAATTAGATTATGATGTTTCACAAAAGTTACTCAACATTGACTTTGACGTCAAGATAAGGTTTGATGCTATCATTTCTGTTATTTAAATTTTTATCTAAGGTAGCTTGCATTTGCAATGACATTGTTTGCGTGTGGTTCTCTTTTGTTTTTAAGTTGTGGTAATATTTAAATGTACTAGGAATGTTAGAAAGTTAACTTATACTGCACTATTTTTTTAAAAAAATTCTTAGGATTTTAAGCTTAATATAACATAAAATAGTTTAAAAATGTCTTACTAATTATTTATAATTATAAAGTATGTTTATTTAAGAAATGCTAAAAGGAAGTCTAGATATGTGGTCGTGGCATGCCACTATCTCTTTATTCCTCTATTCTCTTTTTGCATTGGACTTTATGCTCACATAAATTCATTTTAATTATTGTTTAAGCTTAAAAACAAACGATTTTTTATAGTTTTGAATTTCTTGTGGAGAGTTACAAGTATTCAACTCTATAATTTTGGGTGGTTTTTTTTCATGCTTTGATTATTTTAGTTATGTTGTCTTTTTATGTAGCTTTATTTTGCAATTCAAATTATGGATGGTATTCAACTCTGTAATTGTGGGTGGCTTTTGTTTTTGATGTTTCAATTATTTCAGTTGTATTCTCCTTTTATATAGCTTCATTTTGTAGTTCAAATTATAGATGGTAGAGATGGAACTAATGTATCTATTATTTTTTCATTTGTTTATATTATTTCATAGATCAAATGCTCCGAGTGAATTTACAATCCATAAGTATATGTGTAGATATGTTTTAATGCAAATCAATACTGCTTCTATTATTTCTTTATTGCTGATCGCATAATGGTTGTTGGGTTCTTTTGTTTGGGCATGTGGGTCCTTTAAACTTTTTTTTGGATTTTTCAACTTGACATTTTTGGTGTTTTATCATATCCCATTAATTTGAAAACAATTAAATAGGGCGAATATGAGTTCTTTTCTCATAATTTCCCTCTATTTTAAATCATTTAGAAAAACCTTTTTTTGGATCATGGATGGAGTGGATTTTTGCTTTTAGTCTTTGTTGTTGTTACTTTCTTGATTGAAGCATCTCTCTTTCCAAATCTATTTTGAGGTGCGATCTTGCACAAAATTACATGAGTACTGTAAGAATTACATATGGTTAATCTAAAAATCAGGTCACAAAGGCAATGCTAATGCCTTCAAAGTAATTTTTTGTCTTTAATATGAGATGTTAATTATATCTCATACCTGTTTTCATGATGAATTTAATTAAATATCTAGTTGGTTTAGTTTGCTTTAACTGCAATTAAAATTTATCATGTAATTACCGGGTTTATGTAAGCATTTTCTGGAGGAAATTGTTATATGTGTTTTTCGTATGCTCCAGTAAAGGTAAGTGAAAATCATGAATTTATTTTATCTCAGGCAAATGTTGTCCTGTAAATATTTATCAGTAAAGCTAATCAGATTTTTTCTATTTTCAGATTTTTTCACCATATGGCCATGTTGAAAATGTTTATCTCATGTGTGATGAACTGAAGCAAAGTCGTGATGCATTCTTATCTCCTTTTTCATTTTTCATGAATTATATGCCCACTTTAGAATTGAGGATTTGATTTTTAGCCCTACTTTTCTTTTTCCATTCTTTAGTGTGAAGATTTATCCCTTAAGATATTTGTAGACTTAAGATATCTGCAAACTAAACATAATCCCTGATTCTCAAAGTTAATATTTTTATTTTCCTAAAAGTTTAGTAGATTATATACTATCTTTTTAATTTAGTCTTTAGAAGGTATGATATATATATATATATATATATATTATTAAACCTCAAGGTTTCAAGTCTTGCTTTGATAATTACAAACACGTTAGAAAGCTAACTTTTGTCTAAGATATTTGTGTTAAATCTTGCAAGAACAACAACTATTTGAACTATGATGATTAGAGAAAGAATTATGGTTTAAAACTCTAATTATTAAAGAGTGAAGATCAAGAAAAACTCAGCTTATCAGTCCAACGGGTGTTGCCAACTCTCAATAGGCATTGTAGACCTCGCAACAGGAATTGAAAGATCACAACATGTGTTGGAGAAACACTCTAACTTGACTAAAGCTCTATGGACCTCTTAACAGACATTGCCCATATTCCCAACGGGTGTTGGACAATTGCTCAGATATAGCTATGCTCATTGAACCTCCTAACAGGTGTTGATTTTAACCTCACAACAGGCATTGTACTTTCATAACAGGTGTTGGAAAAGTGCTCAATTATGAGCCCTACTCTCTGGACCTTGCAACAGACATTGTAAATTATCCAACAAGTATTGAAATAGTGACTCTAGATTAAGCTATAACTTTTGGACTCTCTAACAAGGCACTTAAAGCTCAACAGACATTGAACGTATATCTAACGGGCATTGCAAATTCTCTAACAGTTGTTGAAGCATTTCTGCAATTTTTGAAAAATAAAGCACCAAGTTCATGCTTTTGAAAAATCAACAACAAACATTGTTTTTACTCCAATGGGCATTAAGATCAGAAGCAACGACCATTGTTTTATATCTAACGGTTATTGTAGAAAAAGTGAAATAGACAATTCAAAAAGTCAAATGAGGAGCCTTGAGCCAACCATTTTGTAATGCCTAGTCCTGACTGACATTTCGTTGATGTCGATAATTGTTAAAGTCAAAAATTGATTTGCCAACCAGCTGTTCACGCGAAGTCAATAATGGTTGATGCCTCAACAACGGGTGTAGAGATGTTTCAATGGGCATTATTTGCTTACAACTGTAATGTGAGTGACAACTCTTTTCTAATGGCTAGTTCTTTATTCAAGCTATAACAGACTCGTTATCAATGGAAATAGATAGCGAATTATTCCATTAAGTGAGTGATTTATTATGAAAGCTATTCTCAATTAAAAAACTTTTTGTATTATGGACAAAGAGTGATCTAGTATACAAAAAAAAAGGTAAATATTCATTGATAAAGCTTAAATGAGTTATCTTCAATATAGAGTTTGAAAAACAAGTTGTTCAGAGTTTTTCTTCACACTCTCATACCACATCAAGCCTACCTTATGAATGTACTTAAGTGATCATTATTGCTTACGAGAGAGAGTTTTTCTTTATATTATAGTGATGTACTTTGTGTAAGGAAATTTTGGATTTGAAAACCATAAAAAACCTTAGTTTGTGAAAGGTTTAACGTAGTACTTGAAAACTACTTAAGGATGAGGTTAAGTAGTATTTGTGAACTACTTGTAAGAGGTTGATAGAGCCTAGGATCTATTACTAGTAAAGGCTTGGTAAGTGCCTGAAAACTTTCTTATGTAAAGATTATTGATAACACCTTAAGCTATCAATATAATGAAGACTCTAGTGGAAATTCTAAAGGAGAGGACGTAGGTAAGTTATACCAAATTTCTATAAATTGCATGTATTGATTCTTCATCTATTTCCTTATTTAGTTTAAAATTGTTAATTTGTCATTGCCTTATTCAACTATATATGTGTGTGTGTGTGTGTGTATTGGCCCTTATGCACCAAAAGAGGGGTTGAATTGGTGAAAAATTTAAAGTTTTGGCTTGTAAACAAATGAGGCAATGTTAAAAGAAAGAGTAAAAGAAGAGTAAACCTAAGAGATTTATAGTAGTTTAGGTGTTAACTAACCCTACATTCACTCCCTAATTCTCCGATTAGGTATTTCGCTAATTCTAAGTGGCGTTTTACAAGCTCGCACCTAACTTTGCAAAATGTGTTTTGCTAGGCTCACACACAACCTTATAAGTGTTTTACCAAGGCTCACACATAACCTATATAAAAGTTTTTCTATATAAGAATCACTCTAAAACCCAAACCTAATAGGGTTTAATGGCTCACACCAAACCTTAATGACTCAAGTATAATGAATTTAATAGGAGAGAGTTAAGAAATAAATTTACAAAAGTTTGGTTATAATAAATTGCTATTCTCTAGCATTTAGGACTATTTAGTGGATTATTTATAGGTTTCTACCACCAAAGAGTCATTAAAAATGAAATTATGCCCAAATCCCCAAAGTTGGTGGCAAAATGCTACATTTAATACTTGTCAGACGAATGTCATGGTCTCGATTCACAATTGACTCTAGATTTTACTTAATCATGACTGAGATCTTTAATTATGTCTAACAATTAGTTTTACATGGTACTTTAGCATTGATTCTCCTAAAAATCTAGCTGATGGATCCCTTTAAGGAGGATTGAAAATTATGGTCACAAGTTAAGAGGCTTAGACATGTTGTATACTATGAAACAGATTGAAAGATTAGAGATTTTGATTAAGGTAGATCATCATTGCTACCTTTGCAAAATTTGAGCTTCTAACGGGTCCTTTGACATGTGGTTTTGTCCGGTTGAGTGTTTGGAATCCCTCCAATTAAGTTTGAAGATAATGATCACGAGCCCTACCACAAATCCTTTTGAGTGTTTTGTTTCCAAGTGTTCATGTAATAATAGTCACTACTCATGAGATAACACTAATGATTTAAGAGTAACTTTCTATACTTTGAGCTTTTTACTTCCATTCAACTTTCAATAACTTTCTAACTTAATTCCCATAAGAGCAACACTTAAAATTGGCCTTAGAGCCTTTCAATCTATATTATTAAGATAAAAAAAGAGTTTTGACTCAAGTTTGACCAACCATGTCTAATAATCTCTCCATTTTTTATTTTGACAATCTAGATTGAATATGAAAAGAAGAAAAAACCAATTATGCATATTATGAAGTGTTTTAAGGGTTTAATAGTCCATTAAGAAGTTAATAAAGTGATGGAAATAGTCTAAGGCATAACAAGTCAAATATGTATAAGTACTCCCCCTTAATCAAGTTAATAATTCTAACTTTAATTATTGTCTTTTTGCATAAGGAATTTAGTGTTCTCTTCCCTTTTGTCAAGATCAAAAAGTGAGGGTTTTAGAGAATAGGGAATAAGGAGAGTGAAGGTCTACAAGCTACAATCAACTTCAAATAATTACAATAGTCATAAGCAAAAGTGTAGTGAATTGGAACATAATGGATAAAAACATAAATAAAATTAAACTTTTAGTAATGACAAAACACTAACACATAGATAAGTTAACCATAAAAAGATGTTTGATAACACATGAACTAGGCCAGAAATTTTTAAAAAAACATAAAAAACATAAAAAGGTGAAAAACATAAGAAAGAAAAGAAGTCTAGAAGTTTGGAGAATTGTTATCATCATCATCATCATAGTCTTCATCTTCTTCTTCTTCTTCTTCAACATAGGTTTATGCTTCAGGCTCTTTTTCATTGATTGGGCTTGTAGAGCTTGTTCTCCATCTTCATCCTCAAAAAAAGCAAAATTTGAAAGATGGCAAGGTTCAAGACCTAGCTTATCTTGCATCTCAACTATGTCTTCATGTAGATGTTAAAGAAAGTTAAGTATTTTGAGGACTTTCTTCAATAAGCTAGAGACCTATTGTGGTGAATACGATGGTTTGGATGGGGATTTAGAAGATGGGGATGCCTTTGATTATACCTTTGGTTCGTGTGGGGGTTTTTTTTTAAGGTGTATGTCCCTCAATTTCTTCAAGCACTAGCCTCTTCCTCTTAAAGGCTTGAGACACCTCTTGTTCCCTAACTCTTTGAGCCCCTAGCAAATATTCATAAGTGTTGGCCTTGATTGCTTTGGCATTAAGGAGATAGGTAATTTCAAGGAAATTTTTATGTGGAAGGTGAGTGAGAGTGAGGTTTGCTTCAATTTTTAGAGTCAAAGCCCTTATATTACTATAAATGACAATGATATGAGATGGAAGGAGGAATTGGCATTTTGCCTTGAGGCTTATGTGAGCTAATTGGATGATGAAAAATTGACCTATTTGAATAGGCTTGTTTGGAAGAAGGCAGTAGAGAAAGGCTGAGTTTTTTAGGAGACTTTTGCGCTACCATCACGCCTTGCATTGATGGAGAGAGTGATGATGCGATGAATAAGCCATATTAGTTATGTTTTGATATTTTTAGTAATGGATTTCTTAGGGTCAAGTCTTTTTTTAATAGAGATTGTACTATAAAATTTTTTAAAAAATGAAATTGATAAAAGTAAAGCTAGAAGGAATGTTCTCATTATTTTGAAAATTAAAGAGAGAATACAATCATGGATAGGTATTGGATAATTCTTTGCCAAAGCAATGAAAAGTTAAACATACAAACATGTTTAGGTGGCAGTATCTTTGCTCGCTTGCATGGTACACATGAACTCCCACATGATGTCTTCATAGTCTGGCTCTTCTCAATAGATAAATTGTACCGAACCCAAATTATTAAGGTGGCCCTTTAAGTTTGAGGGTGGTGAGAAGAAACTCAAAGGGGATTTTGTTAGGTTAGATCAATATCTTCTTGTTGGCCTCATATCTATCTTTATCTTCTTTCATGACTCTTCTCATCTTATGTAAGGGAAGGGAGAATCTTGGAGAAGGGGATGAAGATTGGGCTATCCCCTTTCCTTTGTTTACTTTAGGGTTTTTCTTAGGTGCCATATGGATAGGAAGAGAAAAAAAGTATAAGATTAGAAGAAGATTTGAGAGAAAGAAAAGGATTTGAGAGAAAGATAAAGCAAAAAAAGAAAGGGAAAGATTTTAGAGGGTTAAAATTGGCAAAAATAAAGTGAAATTGGAAGAAAAACAGCTAAAATGGCATTAAATGGGGATGGTTACACTATTTTGAGATCCAATAGTTAATGTCCACTAGATGATCGTACGTCGCATCCATGAACCAAGTGTCGCGACTGCAAATTGCTACAATTATGAGTAACAGATAACAGTTTGAAATTTTGAATTCTTGCGGTGGCGACTTATGTTTGTGAGCTCAATTTTTGAAATTCTTTGAAATTCAAACTAACTTACAAGTAACGATTGTGATTGGTTATCTCCATCGTGATTCAAAAGACATTTTGAAAACAAGTTTAAAATGAAAATTTAAACATGTGTCTCCACTCCATTATGATCAAATTTGATCTTTTGATGATCAATTCATGCAATTTAACATAGAAAAGCTCAAATGCAATTTGAATTGACACATCTAACACATTAAACACTATACTTACATCACATCATTATCAAACATATCATACAAGTCATCAATGAATATCAATCAATATCATATGCTTATCATGAGATCTGTTTTCACCATATGGAGCTTCCATCAAACATCTTAAGCTCCTTATTGATGAAGTTCATCCTTTCTTTATTATAGAGTTTGGTGAAAATATCTATAAGTTGGTGTTTTGTGTGAATGAACTCTGACACCACATTACTATTTTGCACCTAATCTTTAAAGAAATGATGCCTAATGTCAATGTGTTGTCTCCTTGAATGTTGGATGGGATTCTTTGAAAGATTTATTGCACTTATATTGTCACATTTGATGGGAATGTGATCAGCATCTTTACCATAATCCTTGAGTTATCATTTCATCCAAAGAACTCGAGTGTCATAATAACGGGTCGCTATGTATTTCGCTTCGGCGATGGATAAGGCAATCAAAATTTTCTTCTTACTAAACTAAGAAATTAAACATTCACCAATAAATTGGCAAATTCTGAAAGTGCTCTTCTTATCTAATAAACTATTGGTATAATTCGCATCCAAATAACCAAGAAGATGAAAAGTTAAATTCCTAGGATACCATAATCCTAAATGCATGGTGCCATGAAGATATTTTAAAATTCTTTTAATCACATACAAATGAAATTCTTTAGAAATGATTAAAATCCATCATACAAGCAAACACTATATATGATATTTAGTCTAAAAGCGATAAGATAGAGTAGAGATCTAATCATACCTCTATACTTCTTCATCAATTGGCTTACCCAATTAATCTTGATCAAGCTTAGTTGATGCACTCATTAGAGTCTTGGCTACTTTGCATCCATCCATCCCAAACCTCTTGAGTAGTTCCTTTATGTATTTGGCTTGGTTGATAAAGATGTCCTCTTTGGTTTGCTTGATTTAAAGACCAAGGAAGAACTTGAGTTCACCCATCATGCTCATCTCAAATTCCCTAGTCATACAGTTAACAAATTCCTCACAAAGAGATTCATTAGTAACACCAAATATAGTATCATCAGTATAAATTTGCATGATGAGTGTATCTTTGTCATGTCTTTTCATAAATAAGGTAGTGTCAATCTTGCCTTTTTCGAAATCATTTTTCGAAAGGAATGAACTAACCCTTGCATACCAAACTCTTAGAGCTTGTTTCATTCAATGTAAGGCCTTAGTTAGTTTGAAAACATGGTTGGGAAAATAATGAAACTCAAAATCGGAAGTTGTTCATCATAAACTTTTTCCTCAATGAAACCATTCAAAAATGCACTTTTAACATCCAATTGAAAAAGTTTAAAATTCATATGTTGAGCAAATGCTAAAAGTATCCTAATGGCCTATAATCTTGCAACAAGGACAAATGTTTCATTATAATCAATACCTTCCTCTTGGTTGTAACCTTTTGCAACCATTTTAGTTTTGTTTCTAGTGTTTGAACCTTGCAACCAAATAATCTAGCTTTCATCATATGTGTATATATATGTATATATGTGTGTGTGTGTGTGTGTGTGTGTGTGTGTGTGTTGTGTATATATACACACACACACACACAAACACACACACACACACATACATATATGTGTGTGTGTGCGCGTATTATTGGACCTTCTGCATTAAAAAAGGGGATTGAATTGGTGAAAAATTTACATTTTTAGAGTAAGTGTGAATGATTTTAAATTTAGAGGGATGAGTATGAGAAGAAGCAACACATGAGATTTATAGTGGTTTGAGTATTACAAAACCTTACATTCATTCCCAAATTCTTCCAATTGGGTATTTCACTATCACTTAATTGTGTTTTACAAGCACACACCTAACTTACACATTGTGTTTACAAAGGCTAACATATAACCTTTACAAGTGTTTTCCTGAGACTCGCAATTAACCTAAATAAGAGTTTTTTTAATACAAGGATCACTCTAAAACCCAAAATCATTGGTGTCTAAGGGCTAACACCTAATTCTTTAGAACTCAAGTATAAAGAAATTAAAAGTTAATAGTTGAGAAATAAATTTGCAAGAGTTTGGCCTCAATAAATTGCAATTCTCTTGCATTTAAGACCATTTAGTGGATTATTTAAAAGTTTCTAGCACCAAATAATTGTTACAAATGAAATCATGCCAAAATCTCTAAAGTTAGTGGCACAATTATGCATTTAATGCTTGTCAGACTAAGATCATAGTTGCTACACTTAATTTGCAATTGTGAGTCATAATTTGCTTTACATTTTGCTCATTCATGAATGAGAACTTTAATTGTGTCTTTACCAATGACACATGGCAACTTGATATTGGTTCTTCAGAAAACTAGCCCCTCTTAAGAAGGTTGAATATCGTGGTTGCATTCTGGGAGGACGAGCCTCAATGTCCACCCAAAATAAATTGGTGGAATGGAGATTTTGGTTAAGGCAAATCACAATCACTACCAAATGGTCATTGTTGTGACTTTTGAGCTTATAGTGGTTCATTTAACACGTGGCTTACCCTTATTGGTTGCTTCAAGTCCCTCTATAATCATTTGAAGGTAGCGATCGCAACATCCATGGTGACTCCTACTACTAATCAAACTAGAATAAAAGTTCCCAAGATTTTTGGGAATAACGGTTGTGACTTTTAAGTCACTATTGTGATTTAAGAGTGAATTTTCACACTTAAGACTTTTTCCTTCCAATCAACTTCTAATGAGTTCCTAATTTAATTTTTGTAAGAACAACACTTAAATATTGGCATTAGAACCTTTTAAGATATATTATCAAGATCAAAAGAGTGTTTTAACTTAGGTTTGACCAACCTAGTCTAACAATCTCCCCCTTTTTGATTTTGACAATTCAAATTGAATATGCAAAGGAAAAAAAAAGCTAAATATGTATGTTATTAAGTGTTTTAAGGTTTTGGAAGTTCATTGATAAGTTAAATTAATAATCCTTTAATGAGTCAAAGTGATAGAAAAAGACTAAGACATAGTATGTCAAATATGTAAAAGTACTCCCCCCCCTTAATGCATACGCCTCCTAATCAAATTAATGATTCCAACTTAGCAACTTAAATTAATAATCCTTTTGCATATCAAGCTCAATTTTCTCTCCCTATTTGTGAAGATAAAAAAGAGAGGGGTTAAGGGAAGATAAGGAATAAGAAAGGGGAAGGTCTTTGTCAAATTCACAAACTCAAATCATAACAATAAATGTAAGCAATTAAACATAGTTCACAAAGTGATAAATGGATAAAACACAAACCAAATGGAAATTTCATTAAGTACATAGATAATTCAAACATATAATGAT
Organism: Omphalea diandra; assembly: GCA_949677035.1. NCBI lineage: Eukaryota > Viridiplantae > Streptophyta > Magnoliopsida > Malpighiales > Euphorbiaceae > Omphalea > Omphalea diandra. Next base: position 60,379 of record CATIWR010119610.1, on the reverse strand, counting down.
GTTTGATCACAAATTCGCTAGTGCTAGAAATTAAAAATACTTAAACATAAGACATAAAACAGAAAGAGGTAAAACATTAAGAGTTTTAAAAGGTTAGGGAAGAGTCACTTTCATCATTATCTCCATCATCATTCTTTTGAAGGCCACCACTTTATGCTTGATTATCCTCTTCTTCTTCTTATTCTTTCACCTTATTTTGAGTGTCCTCCATGTCTTCAAAATCTTAAAGATGGAAGAGAGTGGTTCTAACCTTTGCTTGCAAATCAACAAGATCACTATAAAAGTGAGAAAAGAGATGGAATCTTCTTTTTATCATCCTTATGATCTTGTCTAACTTCTTATTGATAAAGGAAAGAGAGATACAAATAGATTTGTTGTCAGATTTTGCCATGGATTGAGAAAGGCTTTGTGAAGGGGCAACCTCTTATTGTGGTCCTTCTTTAATCACCAATCTTTTCCTCTTTTAGGCTTGAGATGCCTCTTATTATTTGCTACATATGCATCTAAGATTTATTCATAAGAATCGAGTTTGATGGTCTTAGCAGGTAATTAAGATTAAGAAAATTTTTGCTTAGAATGTATCCTTTTATAAGATAGGCTTCTTTTTCATCATCAAATGCCCTAACAAATCGATAGATTATAGTTATGTAGGAAGGAAGTAGGAATTGACTCTTGGTTTTGAGGCTCATATGAGCCAATAAAATACCTTTTGGTTTAGATGGGTTTGTTTTGGGTGAGGCAATAAAGGAAAGCAAGATCCTTTTGAGAAACTTTTTCATTCCCATTACCCCGAGCATTGATGGAGAATGTGATAATTCTATAGCGGAGACAAAAGGAGAGGGATTTAACGATTTTTGGCAAGTGAGCACCTAGGATCATTTTTTCGTTCTGTTGAGATTTGGGACTAAAAATCATAATAAATTAGATCAAAGGAAGAAATGTTAAAAGGAGCCATATCCTCAATTTGGAAATTGAAAAGACCACAAAGTTGTTCATAGGTGATATAATATGGCTTTCCAAAACAGTGAAAAAGAAGAACATACATACCCATTTTTGTGTTGGCAACCTTGTTTATCTGTATAGTGCACATAAACTCATGCACGATCTCCTCATAACCTGGTTCCTCTAAAAAAAGAATTCATTCCACCCCAAATTTGAGAGAAAGGCCTTGATCTCTCCCTCAAGGCCAAAAGTTTATAGAAGAAAGAAGAAGAGATATTGTTTGGCTAGATTATCTTCTCAGAGTTTGCCTTATATCTCTCTTTTTCTTCTTTTGTTATGTCCTACACAAGATGGAGGGAAGGAGGGCCTTGAGGTGAGGATGGTTAGGTAATGCCCTTACCTTTTTCTATCCTTGTGGATTTCTTAGGAGCCATGTGTGATGATGAAGAGTATAGAGAGGATTAAAAGAAGGGAAATGAAGAGAAATTAAAGGGATGAAAAGATAGATAAGAAGGGATGTAAAGAGTGAATGGAGAGGTATTAAGGGGGTTTAAATAGAAAAAAAAGGGTTAAAATGATCAACAAATGGCTAAAAATGTAATAATTGAGGGGATGCACCATTGAGTAATAACTAGTTATTATCTAGTAATTACACATAATTTGCAGTAGCTGCTATGTTTCCCAACTAGGAATGTGAAATCCTCGAGTAGTAGATAAAAAATCCTCGAAAAGGTGCGGAGAAAATAGTTAAGAACATTTAAAATTCAAAAATTCATAAGGGCAACCATACGTCGCGTTTGCGAATTATAAAAGTTTGAAAATTTAAAAAGGCTTGTAAGTAGCAATTGCAACTTGTAGTCTTAGTTGCGATTTATAGGCCATAAGCTTAAAAATAAGATTTTTAATAAATGGCCCAAATAAGGTGTGATCAATGTTGGTCCTAGAGATGGGAAATGTGGCAACCCGAGAGGGGATGGAGGAGAATTGGGTTATAAATAAAAACACAAATAACTAAAACGGAAGCAATAAACACACAAATCAACACAAGGATTTATAGTGCTACGACAACTTACCTACTTCACTCCCTGAGCTTTCACTTAGGCTTTCTATTCCTTTTACAGGCTTATGAACAACCTTTTCCTTTAACAAGCTAAGGAAGAGCCTTCCCTTTTACAGGCTCAAAGGCAACCTTTCCCCTGGTATTTTTTAAGCATAATACTAACCTTTACAACTATTAGCTAAGATAGATCTAAGCAGTGTTAATGCCTCTCAAATCATATAGAAAATACATTATTAGTGCTTAAGAAAACCTACTTTTAAAAGCGTAACAAAACTATCTCACTCTTCCAAAAATAGAAGCAATACCCAAAAAGGTTTGCACAAGGAACTTGCTAAATGTTTACAAGTTATTCATAAGTGTTCACAAAGTTTCTAACAAATTATGGTTTTTAGAAATGTCTATTATATAGCCAAACTCCAAAACTAATCTTTGGAATAGTTGATATTTAATCTAATAGCTTTTCTTCAAAACTAGCCATTAGAGGAGACAACACCTATTATTCTTCATCAACCCCTCGTTGAATTTGTAACAGTTACTTCCAATGCTCGTTGACTTTAATTACAACACCTATTGGAGCAAGAACAATGTTCATTATTCATTTTCAGAAAGCTTAAACTTTGTACTCATTTTTTCAACATCTTGCAAATAAGCTTTAATGCCCATTGAGCAATTTGTAATGATCGTTGGAAACTCCTTCATCACCTGTTAAGAAGGGCCAATACTTTTTTTGAGTTCTAGAAGCTTAAGTTTAAACTTGGACACTTTTCCAACTCTTGTTGCGAAAATGCAACTTATGTTGCTTGGCCAGATCACTGCCCATTACCAAACTATAATGCACATGGTGAGGTCCAAAGTGCATACTAGAACACTTTTCCAATGCGCATTGTAAAGGGACAATGGCCGTTGTAAAGGGATAATGGTCATTATAAGGTTTATAAGACTTTGGCTATTTGCAACTTCCAATCAATGTCCATTATTCATCCTTCAATGCTTGTTGAATGGTCCAACACTTATTGGGACTTCCTCAACACCTATTGGCAATACTAGGCTGCAACACTTAAAAAAAACACTAGAATACAAACATTAGAACTTCTGTTGATTTTGTTATTATATTGCTATCATTCAAAACACATCATTCAAAGTAAAGAGTGCGTCCAATGCCTTGGGGTCGTATGTTCTCAAAACATTCTCCCCCTAGTATTCATAACAATTAATTCAATATTTTGATGATCAATTCATGCAAATAAACATGGAAAAGCTTAATCACATATTGAATTGATTCATCCAACACATTAATCAGATATGTGTGTGTGTGTGCGTGTGTGTGTATATATATATATATATATATATAAAACAAGCACATTAACAATTCAATAATGTACATCGATCAATAATATAAGCAAATATTGAGATCCATTATCACCTTATGGAGCTTCCATCAAGCATCCAAAGTTTACTCTTAATGAAGTTCATCCTCTCTTCATTAAGGAGTTTAGTGAAAATATTTGTAAGTTGGTTGTTAGTGTTAATAAACTCTAATACCATATTTCCATTTTGCACATAATCTCTAAGGAAATAATGCCTAATGTCAATGTGTTTGCTCCTTGAATGTTGTACGAGATTCTTTGGGAGATTTATTGCATTTATGTTGTCACGTTTAATGATAATGTGATCAACATCTTTATGATAATCCTTAAGTCATTGTTTCATCTAAAGAACTTAGGTGCAACAATAACTCGATGTTGCATATTTTATTTCGGCGGTGGATAAAGCAATCGAAACTTGATTCTTGCTAAATTAAGAAACCAAACATTCCCCAATAAATTGACAAGTTCTGAAAATGCTCTTCCTATCCAATAAACTACTAGTATAATCTGCATTCAAATAATCAAGAAGAGTAAAAGATGAATTCCTAGACACTACAATCCTAAATGCACGGTGCCATAAAGATATTTTAAAACTCTCTTAACCATATGCAAATAAGATTCTTTAGGATATGATTGAAATTTAACGTATAAGAAAACATTGTACATAATATCGGGTCTAGAAGTGGAAAGATAAAGGAGAGAACCAATTATTCCTCTATACTTCTTTTCATCAATTAGCTTACTCGATTCAATTTTATCAATCTTTATTGATGCACTCATTGGCATCTTAGCTATCTTGCATCTATCCATCCTAAACCTTTTGAGTAGCTCTTTTATGTACTTGGCTTGGTTGATGAAGATGCCCTATTTGGTTTGCTTGATATAAAGACTAAGGAAGAACTTGAGCTCACCTATTATGCTCATTCAAACTCCTTTGTCATACATCTAACAAATTCTTCACAAAGAGATTCATTAGTAGCACCAAATAGGTTCTCATCAACATAGATTCAAATAAGAAGAGTGTCATTATCATGCCTTTTCATGAAGTATCGACCTTATTATTTTCAAAATCTTTTTTTTTAAAAGAAATGAACTAAGCCTTGCATACCAAGCTCTTAGAGCTTATTTTGAACCATATAACCTTAGTTATTTTGATAACATGATTTGGAAATTCATGAGACTTAAATCCTTAAGGTTGTTTAACATAAACTTCTTTTTTAATGAAATCATTCAAAAATGTACTTTGCACATCCATTTGACACAATTTAAAATTCATATGATTGTGAATGCTAAAAGAATCCTGATAGCCTCTAATCCTGTAACAGGGGCAAATGTTTCATCACAATTAATGTCTTCCTCTTAGTTATAGCCTTTTGCAGCCAATCTACCTTTAAGCACCCAATATCCATATGCCAATCATTATCTTCCTTAGTGACTTCTAAGCATTCCTACAAAACAAAACCATTTCACCTTTGTTTAACTACCATTCCTACAAAACATTTCACTTTCTAAGCATTCCTTCAACATAAAACCATTCCTACAAAACATACTTAGGTCCTTAGGGGTTAGGCTTGAAAGGGTCTCCCAATTTGAGTTATGCCTTCCTAATATAGTAAAACAAATTTATGTGCCTAAGTTTAATGCAATAATGACATTAGAGTTTAGACTTATGAGTCTTTCTCATATGAATGACCTTAGTATGAGTATGTGGCTTTCCTATACTTTACCCATGAGAATGCATGCAAGTACAAGAATAATGAGGAGTAGAAAAGAAGTTTTTAGGTACGTGCTTTTGAGCATGCCTCTTGATATACATGTATGCATGATTTGCCCTTTGAGGCTTTACTCTTAAGCTTTAAGAAGTCTTTCCTTTGCCCTTAGGCACAGGAAGCTTAGTGCTAAAAGCACTTTTATTCCCAATCATCTATATACTAGAAGTTTGAGGTATTGATGCTCTAATGAAGTTAGAAAGAAAGGATGTAGATGAGAAGGCCTCATTAAAACTAGGACCATGTCTCATAAGGGGTAGTCCTTGAGATACAATGAGTGTACCCAAAGCTTCTTTCCCTTTGTAAAATTTTGAGTAGGAATTTCTTAACTCAACTTTTCATCTTTTAAAGAATAATTTTCATTTCTTAAAGAGTCAAGAGAAGATCAAGTTTTGAAAAGATTTTCTAAAGATTTCTTATTCCTCATTGAAAAATGTCAAGTCATTTATAAGATCATTTAAACACTTAAATTCATCCTTAAGTTTATATCACATCATGTTATAAAATTTCATTTTAGATTTGCATTTAGAACATCTCAGGGACATAGCTTCAAGAAGCTCGTCATCCTTATCCTCATATGCATCATAATAATCATAAGAATGAGAAAAAGTATTTACCTCATTAGAAGAGTCTTTTTGAGTCATGAAGCAAAACATGGCAACCTTTTCATCTTTATCTTCTTCACTTGAGTGATCATCCTATATTTCATTGAAGCTCTTCTTCTTATCCTTGTCCCACTTTTTTTTCTTCTTTAGCTTGGGACAATTAAATTTGATGTGTCTTTGCTTTCCATATTCAAACTTAGTTACATCATTCTTTTTTTCCCTGAAGTTGGGAGATGTGTTTTTGAGGTTCCTTTTTTCCTTTCTTTTCTTCATAAGCTCCTTGGACCTTCTATATAGCATGACAAGTTCTTCTTCCTCCTTTTCACTTTCATCACTTCCACTTGTGCTTTCTTCCACCTCTTAGTCTTTGCTAATGAATTTAAGAGCAAATGTCTTATTTTCTCCTTTTTCTACTTGAGCTCTCATCTTCTTCATTTCTTCATCCTTTTTAAGCACCATATCATAAGTAAGGAGTTTGCTAATAAGAACATCAATTAAGGAGTTTTCCAATAAGAACATCGATTTATGCTTTTCTAACCTTTTGATTAGATTATTATATGCTACATACTATTGGCCCTAATACACCATGAAGGGGGGTTGAATTGGTGGGAGATTAAAAAATTTAGAGGGAAGGTGAGGAGTTTAGAGAATTAAAAACGATATAGAGAAAGAACATAAGGAATTTATAGTGGTTCAGTGTTAACAAACCCTATGTCCACTCCCTAATTCTTCACAATTGGGTATTTCACTGAACTTAAAATGGTGTTTTCAAGCTTACACCAAACTTGTACAATGTATTTTATGGCTCACACACAACCCTTACAATTTATGTTTTAAGGCTCACACAAAACCTCACTCAATTGTTTTACATAAGCTTACACTTTGAAGGCTAGGCTAATTCTCAACCTAATTACAATGGTGTTTAATGCTTACACTAAACAGTCAAGAACTCATAATCAAAGAATAAGAAGTTGTGAAGCAAATTAGCAACAATTTGGCTATAATAAATGAAATTCTCTTTTTTTATGTCTGTTTGGTGGAGTATTTATAGGCAATAACCACCAAAGAGATGTTACTAACAAACTATGCCTAAATCTTTAAGGTAAGTTAGGCAGATTTTGCACTAAATGCCTGTCAAACTGAAGTAGCGATCGTGACTAGCATTTCACAGTTGCAATTTTCCAATTTGTATTGAAAAGACTGAAATCATGGTAGAGAACCTCGTTTTGTATCTAACGGCTAGTCTACATGTCCTTCTACCATTGGTGCTTCAAGAAATATAGCCGTTGTGTTTGACCAACCAACCAAAAGTAGCGATTGCAATTTATATTCTTCTTAGACGCGATAGGGATAGTGAATCCTTCTGTTTGGTGAGGAGAAAATACTTTTTAGTCGCAGTCATGATAGGTGCTTCACCATTGCAAATTTTGATATTGAAACGATTACGTTGGACACTTAGTGTGATATGGTTGCAAACTTCTTTCCCTCATTTTAGCTATGAAATTTGTAATAGCAACTCTAGACGCGAACAACACCGTGAATCTCTCTATGTGTCTTTCAAGTTTCCTTTGGTTGAATCGCAGCTATGATTTTATAACATCTCTATCCATATTCATTGGCATTATCACATGAACATATTCATTGCATAAATGATATAAAATCCCACATGAACATATGCATTAGATAAATGATCATTTAGATACGTGAATTGGATAAGCACGATGATGACACATGCACCATTGCATTTATGACACTTGAACATATATGTAGTGTTTGTATAGTTGCATGACAAATTATTTTATGTTGTGTTCTTGTTATAACATCATAAATAATAGTGTTATAGAGCTTATTTTAAAGTATAAGGAGCATCTAGGAATTAGGAGATGGATGGAGGTGCTTAAGGACTGAAGAAGAGGGACTAAAAAAGGAAAGTGAACTTCCAACCAATAGGAATGCAACACCATGATTTTATCTTGTTACAATAGGCTTACAAGTTTTTACCCTTTAGGATCAGAATTAAGGGGTTAAACTTGAGGTACCGCAAAAGAAAGAAAGAGCTAAGGAAGAAAGAAAGAAAGGAAGAAGAAGAAGGAGAAGAAGAAGAAAAAGAAGAAGAAGGAGAGGAAGAAGTGTGAGCTGCCTAGGAAAGAGTCTTAAGGTTTTCTAATTCTAGGATAATAGGTAAGTTAATTTATCTTCTTCTCAAATGAAATTAACCCCTCATGACATGTTAATCATGTATGGTTAGTGATAATTATGTAGTAATTGACGTATAGCTCTTGGATGGAAGTTGAAATTCAAGAGAACAAGAGCTATTTGTGTTGAATTTTGCTATTAGAGCAAGATTTTTTACCCACGATTTCATAACCATAGAAGAGGAATTAGAGAAAGTTCAAAATATAAAAGTTGTAGCTTTATGCCTCATCTAAATTCATATGAAACAGTTTTTATTAATTTGGTGTGTGTGAGGAGTTATGGCTCCTTAATTAGGGTTGGTTCACAACTAACAAAAATCACCTCAGTCTTTCAGTTTTCTTATATTTTGATGGCCTTATGTTCTGATTTTGACAAAGTTTAAAACATGAAACTTATAGAGTTGTATCCCTTATAAATACTTATAAATCAGTTTTGATTGATTTTTTATGTGGAGAGAGATATGACTCATTGATTGGAATTGGCCCTGTACCCAGATGAAACCCCACCTTTCTTTTAATTTTGTTTTCCAAGAATTTGATGGCCATATATTCATAATTTGATGATGGTAAAAACTTAGAAGTTTTATATTTATGTCTGATTTACATACCTATGAAATAATTTTTCCAAATCCAGCATGGTTGTTGAGATATTGTCCCTTCATCATGACTGTTTGCCAACATGTTACAAACCTGCTCACCCTGAGATTTGTCATTTGTTTTGGTGACCTTATAGACTGAATTAGACAATGATCAAAACATGAAAAATGTTCCTTTATATGTTTTGTAACTGAAGGTAGATTATTATTGCAATTAGATTTTTAAAATTTGAGATACGTCCGAGAATATAAGACCTACTCAAACTAAGATGACATTGTAATAGGGCAAAATTTAAAAATTCACCACATTTTGTGTGTCTGATATTGACTTGAAATTTGAATATGTTATATCATTATGTGTCTACTTTGTTTGAAAAAATAATCAAGTCATTTGGAGGAGTACATCTAGAGTTATTACTGTGAGAATGTAGCAAGCTCATGCTGCCATATAAGGAAAATATGCATAAACACTAGGTTCACTTGCATGAATCATGCCATTGTTGCATACCAAGCATTCATAATCATTTTGACATACTTATAACCATGTATGTATCAAATGTTAGGATCTCAAAACTTTAAGGAAGCCCTAAAGAGAGAGCCAAACCTACCATAAAGGTTGGTCACATCAAAAGGTGAGTAAAAACCCTAATTAGATTCAATGTGTGTGTGTGATAATTTTATGATATGATTATGTCCTATTAAATGTTTATATGATTGAATTATTACATTTTACATGTGAATACAAGTCAAGTGAGAGTCATATGCTCTTAATGATTACTTGATATACCATTTGTGAATGAGCACTTGCATATGAAACTAAAAGGGTGTTGTGACCGACTTGTCAAACATTTGCAAATCATGTGGAAGATAGACCAATAGGTCCCATTGGCACTTGTTATTGATCAAATGAATCACTTGTTATATGCTGGCCAGCAAAATCAAATGTCACTTTAATCACATGAATTCCTAAGAGCAGTGTTTGCTTTGTATGGTCAAGACAAAAATTAATCTATTGCACTTGCACTTGTATAGTCAAATGTTATACTTGTAATGTATCCTGATGATATTTGATTGTTGGCTGTGAAGAATCTGATTATTGTTTCTATTCATTGAGTCCTGACTCACCAAATCGCAATTATATTTTTCAGATACCGAAGAATAGGGATTGTACACTTTGGTGCTTAAAGTTTTGCATTGAGACATATGGACCATAGGTTGTCAGTTGAATTTCAAATCTCTATCTCCTTGTGTCATTTACATACATCTAGATAGGAACTAGTTTATAGTCACTAGTCTTGAACATTAGTTAACATATGTATATTAAAAACATGTTTGAGTGTGTATGTATAATGAATAAAGCCTTTCTGCATATGTATTTTGAACATGATTGCTATGAGTTTTGTAAATGAAAATGGTCATTACAGATTTCCTCAACAAATTCTTTTGGCCTAACTTCATCCATCCTTGTTGTAAGGTCACGAACGCGAATTAGAGGTTCCTGATCGCAAATTTGTATGTCTTATTCATAGTTATAGATTTAGACTTCCATCCAACTTCCAATGAAAAACTAACTTAGAAACTATAAAAACAACACTTAAACAAAACATTGGTATCTATCAATCTTATTATCAAGACCAAAAGAGGCCTTTGACTTAGGTTAGACCAACCAAGTCCAACACATATCCTTGCCCTTAATTTCTCTATAGAAAGCATCCTAAGGATTTTGACCTTATGATTGATGAGAATTCTTCCATACTTATTTATGTAGTGGCAAGGAGTTTATTTGTCATGTTAGTGATGGATTCATTCTCTTTCATTATGAAAAGCTCCTATTTTGTCACATAATGCTCAATAATCTGCATTAAAATATCTACCTACTCTTTCAACTTTTACATGTCAGAAGACCCATCAACACACATATCACACTTGGTTTTGAATAGTTTTCGACCATAACATACTTGATCATTTTGCTTAAATTGCACTTTAACATACCATTTCAAAAGACAAGCACAAAATATGACTGATGAAAGGTATATTAATCTATCATATTCCATGATAGGAATTGATGTTGTTGTTCTTCTAACAATTATTTTTTCACATTAGTATCACATGATAACTTGCACTTTTTAGATTCTGCAAATAATTACCTAAACAAATGAATCAAGGGATGATCTTATTAGTTTTTATAGAGAATTCCATCATTTCTAAAGATAAGCACAAAAGAAGACAGATTAATCTTGAGCATGCAAAATTTCAACTTGAAGGACAATAACATGAGGTCTTTTAAATGTATTATTATCCTACATTATCGACATTGTGAACTGCTATAAAAACTAAAACTATAGTTAAATAAAAATTACATCATCTTCATATCACTAATGTATTGTTGTAATATATTTATGTAATTTCATCTTTTTCCCTCTTATATGCTACTATGAAATGCTATATTTGAAATATAAATAGCTTTTATTCTCTTTTTATTCATTTCACATACACTTAAAGATTATTGATCAAATTGTGAATTTTTTATTCCACTTTATTTTGTTTTCAATTGTACATGAATAAGGTCAAAGATCAAAGAATTGAATTATAAAACATTTTAAATTGTGAACTATATATTGTATTTGTCATGAAATATTTTAAATTGCCTTATAGATTTTATGTAGTGTTTAAATTGTGTCTTATAGATTTTATGTAGTGTCTTATAAGTTTTATGTCAATTATTATATAATATCTTTTTCTCGTAGCAATGCAAAGGTATTCACATAGTTATGGTATAAAATTTTATCCCTAAAATAGAATCAAAGTGAATTCAATCCTTATTTCTCCTTCACTTTCAATAACTTCTCATACATGAATTCTAACTATAAATTGCTTCATAATTCTCCCTAATTATTTGTGATTAACATGACATGGATGAGAGATTTTATAGGAAAACAAGTATGAAATCACATACCTTTTGCCAAAGTGAGAAAACCTTAAGATTCCTCTATAGTTAATTCATTCTTCTTCCTTTTCTCGTCCTTCTTCTTCTTTTTCTTTCATTTTATTCATTCTTTCTTTCTTTCTTTACTCTCCCTTTTTTATTGCATCCTTTTTTTTTCCTCTCTTATATGCTCCTAATAAAAGAGAATTCTAATTTTTATTCTTATTCTAATAAGACAAAATCTTGGTGGCTTGCTCCTATTGGTTAAAAATTTAAATTTTCTCTTTTAGTTTATTTTCTTCATTCCTTCATCACTAACTTTCCTCTACTCATTTTTATTTACTCCTATACATTTTATAAATTCTAAGATACTCCTATTCAAGATATAATAATATACATACCGCATATGATAATTTGTTTTGCAACTATGCAAACATTATATCTATATTCAAGTGTCATAAATGAAATGATGTAAATATTATCGTCATTCTTATGTCATGTAATGCATATATGTAAATATAACATAATTAAAATACATATGGAATAAGGACATTACAATTCCCCCCCCCCCCTTCCTTATTTTGAAAATTTTGTTCTTGAAATTTACTTACTAAAACTCGAGAATAAATGGGGATGCTATTGTCTCATATATTCTTCTACTTTCCAAGTGGCATCTTTAGAGGAGTGATGGCTCCATCTCACTTTAACCATCAGTATAATCTAACTCCTTTACTATTTTACTTGTTGATCAAGGATCTCAATTGGTTCTTCTCAAAAAGTCATATCATCAACAATTCAATCTTTAGGTCTAATAATACCCTACTAAGATCAGAGTGATACCTTTAGAGTATAGAAACACAGAAAACAACTTGTATATGAGATACTCCTATTGGTAATGCCAATCAATATGACAAATTTCCAATTCTCTCTAAGATCTCAAATGGCCCAATGTATCTTAGACTCAACTTCCCTTATTTATTGAATCTAGTAATGGCTTTCCATGGTGAAATCTTCAAGAATACTTTATCTCTAACCTGATATTCTATTTCTCATCTATATTTATTAACACGCCCTTTTGCCTTTCTTGATCAGCATGTAAACATTTTTTTTAAAATACTTTGATTTTGGTAATTATGTCTTGTACCATCTCAGGACCCTCTAAGTATCTTATTCCTTTAATATCCCAACAAATTGGACTTTTGCATTTCTTGCCATACCAAGCTTTATACGATATTATACCAATAATAGAATGATTACTATTATTACATGAAAATTAAATTAATGGCAAATAATCATCCAACTACCTTTGAATTCCAAAACACAAGCTCATATCATATCCAATAATATTTCAATAGTTCGCTTTAACTGGCCATTAGTCTGTAAGTGAAAAGCTATGCTAAAATTTAACAAGTACTCAAGGCTATTTGTAAGCTATTCCAAAAATGAGAAGTAAATCAAGGATTTCAAATTGACATAATAGAAATAGGAGTACCATGTAATTTTGCAATCTCACTACACATATCTTAACAATTCCATCGAGTGAATATGTCTATCATATAGGTAAGAAATGTGTAGATTTAGTGAGTCTATCTATAATAACCTAAACAACTTTATGCTTCTTTTGTGTTTAAGGTAAATCCATTGAAAATTTTCTCTATTTTCATATAGGAATGGGTAAATGATGCGATTTACATATCGGCGCCTAATGTTTTGCCTTGATATGTTGTCAGGTTAAACATCTTGATACAAACTCAACTATGTCTTTCTTCATCATCGACTACTAAAAATGTGATTGTAAGTTTCTATACATTTTAGTGCTTTTAGGGTGCAAACATATGATGTATTGTGTACTTCTTGCATAATCTCTGAACTTAGGCCCTTAACATATAAAACACATATTCGACTACCCATCACTATCATACCTAATTGAAAAATTAGTCATTTTACCTTTCTACATTTTTGTAGCGCTTTCTACAAATATGGATCTTTTTTTTTTTAGCTTATCTAATTTTATAATATGTCACAAGTTTCAACTGAAGCATAGCCATTCAAACTGCCACATTGTTAGTCTAAAATTTAACATTTAAAGTATAAAGATTAACCAAGGAATATAAATTATACCAAACATACTAGCCACAACATCTAAGACTTTCTAGCTTAAAATATCAATAACAACTTTAGCCTTACTTAAATGATAATCAATAGTACAATCATAATCCTTTAATGATTTTATCCATCTTCTCTACCTCAAATTCAATTCTCGTTGTGTCAAAATATTTTTCAAGCTTTTTATAATCTATTCTGAATGTTTCTCCATATAAATGATGCCTCTAAATTTCTAAGTCATGAACAATGGCTACTAACTATAAGTCAAGTGTAGGAACATTAAACTTATGAAGCCTTAGTTGTCAGGAAGCATAAGTTATCACCTTCCTAGGTTGCATTAAAACACAACCTAACCTTTGTTTCAAAGCATCAATATACACTAAAAATCTACCATTTGTTGAAGGTAATATTAAAACTATTATTGTGTTCAATCTCTTTTTCAATTCTTAAAACTGTGTTGACATTGACCATCCCATTTAAATGTTACATTCTTCCTTAGCAATTTTGTTAATGACTTAGCAATAATAGAGAATCTTTCCATAAATCGTCTATAATAATTGACCAACTAGAGAAAATAATGCATCTTTGATATATTTTTAGGTGGATCCCACTCTAAAATAGCTTTCGCCTAAGCTAGATAAGGTTGAACACCATGTCTGGATGCAACATACCCTAAAAAGGCTACTTGTTCGATCCAAAAGTCAATTTTGCTCAATTTGGCATTTAACTACTTTTCCTTCAAAATCTATAATATGGTTTTCACATGCTGCTTATACTCCTCATAACTGTGTGAATATGCAAGAATGTCATCAATAAACATAATTACAAATTTATCAAGACACTATTGAAAGGTATGATTCATTGATGCCATAAATTTTATTGGTGCATTAGTTAAATCAAAGGGCATAATAAGGAACTTATAATGACCATACCTAGTGTGAAAGTAGTTTTTGGAATATCTGGCTCAACAACCCTCAACTATGAATCCCCATATCTCAATTCAATTTTTGAAAATACAACCAAACTCGAAATTGATAAGCAAATCATCAAAACTTGTTACAGGATAGTTATTCTTTACTATTACTTGATTTAATTGCTTATAATCAATACACAATAGCATGTTTCCATCCTTTTTCTTCATAAATAACATTGGTGCCCCCAAAGAGATGTACTAGGTAGAATGAAACTTTTTTCTATCAATTCCTCCAACTATTTCTTTAATTCTTGCAATTCCATTGCTGCCATTTAATATGGTACAATAAAATAGGCGCCTCTCTTGGTACGGTCTCGATATTAAAAATCAACTTCTCTATATGGTGGCAAATCGAACAAGTCATCAAGAAATAGTTATGGAAAATATCTCATAACAATAATATTTGCCAAACCTAAATTAGGAACACTAATGTCTACCATATTAGATAGAAACACATCATAACCTTTTTTGATCCATCGAAAGGCCTAAACAATTAAGATCAAATAAGTCAAAATAGTTTTGTTCTCTTTAATAAGTATAACTCTTAGTTGTCTTAGAGATCCAATCATAAACTCTTTAGTATGACAATCTAAAATTGCATGATGCTTTGCTAACTAGTCCATACCCATATTAATATCAAATTCCTTAAAATTCATTAATATCAAGTTTGCGGGTAATACCAACTTATACAGTAGTAGTGGATAAGTTTTAGATACTTTGTTTACAATTACATTACGTCTAGTAGACATCGAAACACATAAATCATATCCTAAAGATTTAACTACATGCACTTGTTTTACAAATTCAAAAGACATAAATGAATGTGTGGATCCTGGGTCTATCAAAAAAATGAGCATCTAAATCATAAATAGAAATTATACAGAAAATAACTTTTAGAGCTACAAGAGCCTTTTAATGAGTAACATCATAAACTTCAGTTTGAGGTTGAGTATGGGTTGTTTGTCCACTATTAACAACTGAAGTTATCCCATAATGTCCTTCTCTGCCTCTACCTCGCCCTCTGCCTCTACTTGTGTCATAAACATTATCCCCAACACTACTTTGACTAACTACTTAAGACTTTCCTCTAGTCACACTTGTCATTGGCAATCTCAACTCATATAGTTTGACTGTTTACAAGTATAACAAATAATCTTTTTAAGCCCCAATACTCTCTAAAATAAGTTCTTTCACAATTAGTACATATTAGGGCTACACTACTATCCATTGTGCTAATTGGTCTTCTTTTACCCTTTGAGCCTTTAAAGCCATCATAGCTCCCTCTAATAGATGCTATTGATGTTGACCTATTATGTTGACTTTGAACTCTACCTATCTAACTCATTATGCCTTTTTGAAATCTCGATCCATTAGATGATGTAAAAGCACCTCTTTTTGTTGCCCTATTTGGCTTTCCATCATATTCTTCATAACTTATTTTCTTTTTAGCTTCACTTGCATTCTTCTTTTAGATCACATCTTCAACCTGAATAGTTGCTACTAATAGTGCAGTATAATGTGCTGGCTTGACTGGTAATTTATCTTGAATTTCTAATCTTTCTCCTTTTTAAAACTTTTAGCAATTCAATTCCTCTATAGCCATAAACTATAGGGCATATCTTAAGAGTTTAACAAATTATAACTTGTAATCTACAATTATCATATCATTATGCTTTAATTGGAAAAACTCCATCTTCTTCTTATCTGTGTATCCTACCAGTGTGTATTTATTTGCAAACTCATCATTCTATGTTATAGTCATTGGTTGAATACTCTTCCTAAAAGAAAATTAACTATAAGGAATGAGTTTGCATACTCATTAAGTAAACAATTAATGATGTATTAAACACAAAAAACATAGATAAATAAATCATCATATAATCCAAACGTGTAATAAAGAATTTTGATCTTTACTACCACACAGGCTATCAAATATTATTGCCTCACAAGTTATAAGATTTCATTGCCACACATTATTGTAGTATTTAATTCAAGTTCCATACAAGATTGTCGTATTTAATTCAAGTGCCACACAAGATTGTATATTTCTTTTAAGTTGTCATATAGGCTATTTTCATCTCACTTTTAGCTTAAACAATATCAAGTAACACACTTCATTTATAAATCCAACAAAATTCCATCAATATAATAAGAAATAACATTCATCAATATTGGCAAATCATCTCATAAATATACTTGTATTCTCAAGTTATCATTTAGCAACATCTTAAATAATTCTAAAATCTTATAATCCTTTCATTTAAATATCCATCAATATCATCTTATTGAATCAAATTTCAATCCACAGAATATAAGTTCAAAACATTTAACCAATAACTTGATTTTATTATTTTGTATCATTAGCTATTTATTTATCACTTTCTTCAGGGTATTAAGCCGTAAATGGTCCTAGCTTATTTTCAATGTTACCTTTAGTACCTTGAAGACCTATTTTAGTACAATCAATGAATTAATTATGATAAAGTAAGGCTTTTATATCTTTATACATGTATGCTCTAACTATCCTTGAAAGACTATTTTCACAATTGATTTTGTTCCACCCATTCAAATTGTTAGGCTCTTTTTCTTTTTTTTACTTAAACTATACATATATGGTTGTAATATATCCAAAATTCAATATAAAATATGCACTACACAATTTATGGTAAATTTTTATAAGTTTTCCTTATTTCTATTATAGGTATATGTTGAGCAAACCCTATAATCATAACTATATCTTAAAAGATAGATGTCCAATTACGAAACTACTTTAGAGAGAATTGTTTAATATATAAATGAGTACTCTTTATATTTTACACTTTCTCTAATTTAGCCTCTAAGGTCATTAAAATAAATGGAAAACTTTAGACTAAGCAAGCATGAGTAGGTTTAGGATCAGTCATAATCAAAGAGTAATATTCTTCACATATAATATATTCTGCAAAATTACTTTAAAGACATTTAAATAAGACATAACTCTACAACTTTTATGTTCTACGTTTTACCTAATTCTTCTTATAATATTATGAAATTTTAGGTAAAAATTTTATCTCTAATATAGAATAAATAAGAATTCATTCCTTTTTTCTTCTCCACTTCCAATACCTTCTCATACATGAATTCTAGCTGCTAGTTACTTCATAATTGTCACTAATTATTCATGATCAAAATGACATGGAGGAGAAATTACTATATAAATAACCCCTTGAACTACAAGCACATAGATCATCAAGTAATAAAGTGTACGAGAGTATGGATATCATTCCCTTGAGGATAGGAATTAAGTACTAAGCATTTTGTTTCTTATATTATCTAGAAATCCAATACAAAAGAAGATTTAAACTAAGAATAAAAACATAGTGAAATATAAACAAAGTAATTGTAGCAAAAACAATCAATAAAATAAATTAGTTAAGGGTTCAACTTCACTTAGTGACCTTCTAATGGGTTCCTAATCTTCATATAATTGGTTCATTCCTTACATGAGTGCATTTATCATGTTCATTCCTTACATGAGTTTCAAAAATCCATCCATACATATACATAGTTGTTCATAATGGTTATTCTTCTTTCATTGTTTTTCTCTTTTTCTCTTCATTATTTTTCTCTTTTTTTTTTCTTCTTTTACTTCCTTTCTTTTTTTTTTATTTTCTAATTCTTTCCACCCCAAACTTGATTTAGATTTAACACTCACAATTTTACAACTAACATGCCTTTCTTACAACCTTTGTAATTATGCACATAAGTAACAATTCACACCATCATATAACCATATTCTAACTCATTCTCTTTGTAAGGGAGGTAAAAGATCATTTAGGTTATATGCTTATAATAAGGGTAATGGGTTAAAGAAAGAAAAGGCTAATTATACTCATAAGAGAGTATATATAAAGGCTTAAAATGGGTGATAAGGGTCAATGTAAATCAAGGTACAGATGGGGAATAATGGAGAAATCAAAAAATGCCTTAATCATTTCCTTAAAGTTACCAAGTTCTAGGATTTCACCTCAAAAGATGATTTTAAAAGTTCTAACATGTGTAGAAGTTTTCACTCACCTAAGTCATTCATAATTATCAATTTCAACTTCAAAATCCATATTTCACCAAGTGTGCTCAAATTGTTCTATTGTGATAATTAACTATAAATCAAACATATTAACAAGACCAAATCATTATCATAAGCAAATTTTAGCTCAATTGATTCAAATAAGTTATCATATTCTTCATTGATTATTCATTTTAGACTTCAAAACCAATTTCTTAATCACCTAAATTATCAAATTTTAACATTCAAAGCAAAAGGGCATATACAAAAACCAAAAGAAAAGGAACATGCTAATTTAAGATCATTAGCTTAACCCTCAAGAGTGGCCACTTAAGCTTTACCTTAGGTTTGTGATTGTCCTTCATTAATATTGGATGTGTGTATTTGTTGGACTCAAACCCTTTAAATCAATCATGACTAAATCCAAATACCTCTTTCTTTTTCTTAACCTCTTTTCTTGTTCATGGTTTATGTCATTAAAGATTAGAATTTAAAAGGTTTCCTATTCTCCAAAATATACATGATCATAAAGATAAGTCAATGGGTCTAATTAATTAAAAAGAAAAAAAATAAGGAGGTGTCTGTGTTACCTCATCATAGTTCAATGCATCAACAATGAGGAGAGAATATAGGTTAGTATCATGAATTTTAAAGTGGAAGTATTACTTACCTCGCATGCTTTGACAATAAAACCCTCTTCATCACTTATTAGTTTAGATTGTTCAAGCTCAAAGCTTCCTTCTTTTTAGTGACAAACTTCATGTTCATGTTTTTCTTATTCATCAACGTTCAAGGATCTTTCCTTTTCCACTGGTGACTTTCCTTGTGGTTTACCTTCCTTGACGAGCTCTTTGTTCTCTTTATGCTTCTTTAACCTCGAAGGAAATTGTATAGGAGGAACATAAGGCTTAAGAGGTATATAAGGATTGACTTCGTCCTTTAGATTTCTTTCTTGATTATCTCTTTGTCTTTTTCTTCTTTATTCTTAGTTTTTTTCCTCCTCTTTAACCTTTGAATTGCTCTCCTTGTTAGTCCTTAATGTAATTTCCTTGACTTGCTCCATAAGATTGGACTTAGAGGAATTAAGTAAGGTCCCATAAGATACAAAGTTTAGATCATTATCTATTATTCCTAATTGATTCTCAAGGTTAAGGAAGGAGGAAGAGGTATAGCTTTCAAGATTTGCATCTAATCTTTTTAGTATTTGTTTTATACTAGCATCAGTTTTGGTAATGAATTACTCTAATAAGATTTCTAGGTTAGACTTTTCCTCTTAGCGTTGAAAGGTTGGTGGTTCATGAAAAATAGGGGGAGTTTGATTGGGGTTCAAATAATTGTCATTAGGCCAAGAAAAGTTAGGGTGGTCTTGCTAACCAAAGTTATTGGTATTATAACAAGGATCATAGGATTGGTGATTGAAATACCCCATATAACTTACTTGACCATGTGCAAAAGAATTTCCCATTTGACAAGTTATGCTTCTATGACTACTTACCCATATAATTTGCATAACACCTGTGAAAAAAAAAAAAGAAAGAAGAAACCATAATAGAAGTCATGGAATTTAATTGCTTGGATAAGGTAGATAACTAAGC
This sequence comes from Omphalea diandra, assembly GCA_949677035.1. Classification (NCBI taxonomy): domain Eukaryota; kingdom Viridiplantae; phylum Streptophyta; class Magnoliopsida; order Malpighiales; family Euphorbiaceae; genus Omphalea; species Omphalea diandra. The sequence goes on along the minus strand of CATIWR010119610.1, from coordinate 40,200 downwards.
TTGTAGAGACTTGAACACCTCCATGTCATTAAGTTCTAATTATGTATAAGAAATAATAAATAAATAAATAAAGTAAGAAACATAAACTATACAAAAAGAAAAAAAAATTCTAAAGTAATATAGAAATAATTGCTTAGTATAATATTATTGATCTCTGGTAATAGAGCCAAAAACTTGATGATGGGTTAGTGCTACATAAATAAGCCCTTAAACTACAAGTGCATAGGTCATTAAGTAATAAATTGTACCAGCGTACAGATATCGTTCCCTCAAGGATCAGGAATAAGTATTAAGCATCTTATTCCTTGTATTATCTAGAAATCCAGTATAAAAGAAGGTTTAAATTAAGAATTAAAACTAAGTAAAATATAAATAAAGTAATTGTAAAGAAAACAATAAATAAGCTAAGGGTTCAACTTCACTTGGTGACCTTCTAATGGGTTCCTAATTTTCATCTAATTGATCCAGTGCTACTATTAAGTCATTATGGTGATCAATTAATCTCTCTCAAGTAGAAATTGACATACAAGAGCATGTTAAGCTAAAGGTTCCTTAACTCAAAAGTTGAACATCATGCAATTGCCTTAGAATACAAGACTTCATGGATAACAATGGTTTATTAAGGTTCCTTAACTCAATATGTAACGACCGTGTTCATATTTGCTCTGATACCATTTTTTTTTCTACCACAATCTGTAATGCTACAATACAGTGCATATGCTCATATTTGATTTCATATCATTTGTGCAATGAATATATCCATGAGATAATGCCAATGAATAGGGATAGGGATGCTACACAATAACAAAATAAGGGAATTGTTAAAGGTTCCATTATATGAAAAGCATGTTTCTATTATCAATTCATAGAAATGACATAATTAATGGCTAGTTAATCAAATATGAAGCACTCAATTATTACTAGCACAAATAATGAATAAAACCAAAAGACTTAAATTAAGGAAAAACCAATATAAGTCACACAAGATCCATTTACAACCTTAGCTTAAAGATAATTAGCTCATAATAGAAGAAAGAGAAGAAGAAACAATCAAACTAATGATTTTGAAGCTATGGACTTCTATTCTTGAAGACCTTGAATGATTGCCTTCTTACTCTTTTTTTCTCCTAAACCCTTGGTTGATTTATTTTTTTTCTTTTTGGGTTGTTATTTGATGTCGTAGATGGGTTATTCCTGCTCTAATTTATAGGGTTTTACCTTCTTAAATAATGCTTTTAAGGTGTATACTAAGTAGGATGATTGAGGGATTGAAAAAGGAAGAGTTTAGAGAGCTTTAAAAATAATCTTGTTTTTGGGTTTTCAGGGGCGCATGACCATGCTTCAAAGGCACATGACTGTGTGTTGAGGTACACGACCTTATGTCAAGGGTATGTGTTTTGAATACATTATGCTTCAATTTTCTTCTTAGGTGTGTGCCTATGCAGCTTGATCGTGTGAACTTGCGATTGACTTTTGACCTCCAAAATGGTTGAATTAGCTCAAGTGTCAAACATAAAATTTGTAGTCCTATGTCTTTTAATGGCTTTTGAATCACCTCATTTAGAGCTCAGTAGAGGGAGATATGCTCAAAATACCGAGCAATACTCAAAATTGGAACTTACGTTGCCTTTGCTTGATCTTTGACCATTTTTCTCCTCAGTAACCTACAAAACATAAATTTAAGTCCGTTAATCCTTTCCACATGCAAAATTCACATATGACAATCAATATTTGAAAGGAATTAGTTATGAAATATATGTAAATTATGCACCAAATAAAAATTTTATAGGAAAATAAATATGAAATCACATACCTTTTGCTAAATCTATAAAATCTTAGGATTCAGTCCTAGTTAATTCCTTCTTCTTCCTTTTTCTCCTTCTCTTTCTTGTTTATCTTCTTTTTTTCTTTCTTTTCCCTTCCTTTTTTTGTTGTATTCTTCTTTTTTTTTTTCCTTTTGTTTTTGCTCCTAAAGGAAGAAAATTATAATTTTTATTCTTATTCTAAAAAGACAAAATCTTGATGACTACTCCTATTGGTTAAAAGTTTAAATTTTCTCTTTTAGTTCCTTTTTTCACTCCTTCATCTCCTATATCTCTTTATAAATTTAAATCTCCTCTATATACATTTAATAAGTTTTAATATATCACTATTTAAGATATAATAATATACATACCACATATGACAATTTGCTATATAATTATGCAATCATATCCATATTTAAGTGCCTTAAATGCAATTATGTAAATATTATCATCGCGCTTATGTCATGTGATGCATATACGCAAATATAATATAGTTAAAAATGCATAACGATTAGGTTAAGGATGATACAATAGCACTATTAAAACTATTAAATTTTCAAAAAACCTTGTGCTACTTTTCATTTTAAAACCCATAACTAAACAAGCCTCTATGATCGATTTATTTTTAATAAATTATTTTGAATATATGATAGTTAATGAACTAAAATTTATTAGGACCTCATTGTGAGTGCCTTGATTGTATGATTGTGCTCAAATAAGTGAAATCTTACTTACGACGCCAATCATTTTATCGACTATTAGGGAGTCGAGAGGATAAAGGTCATATATTGGTATAACCTCATGTTATAGCACGCATTTAGGATCATTAAGGGGGACCTTTATAAGGCTTCATGATCGGTAAAAACCTTTAGTGAAATCAAATGGCCTATAAGGGGTAAATATGGAACAATAGTTTTGTACCACCCTTAAGTTTGACTGTAGTTGCCACCTAACTTTAGTAAGAAAAAATTCTAGATAAGAGGGATCTAATCCTAATAGATCAATCTAGAAGGCCGAATCCATCTCTACCTCATCAAAGATCAGGTTTAAAAATTAGGTATGACATGAAAAAAAGGTTAAACACCTTAAACCACTTGAATTTTGAAATCAAACCTTTGGGTATCTTTGGTTCACAATTATAATTTCTGGTTTTTATTTAATTAATCTATATTATATAACCCTAAAACATTTGACCAATGCATTAAAGTCATTCACCAATTTAAACATTATAAGCATTCACCAAAGAGAAGGCATGTATATAATCAGAAATGGAGATTAACATGTAAATATCTCCATTATCATAAAACACACATTAAGTGAACCTTCTAACCTACAAAAGAATGTACACATTACTCTTAAATCATGAGGAAAAAAGAAATAAAATAACACCTAAAGTTAAGTCAAAGGAAGCAATTAAGAAGAAAGCATGCCACCTCACCTTTAGGACTTAAGAATCTAACCTATTTAGTCAATAATGACCACACTAATCATCACATTAAAGGTCAAATAAAGGGCCTAATCTACTATCTAAGTTCATCATAAATCATGTCACGTATAATATTAAGCACAAATAATAAGATCAAAAGGTAGCATCAACAAATAAAGTATGGAATAGTAATCTTGCAAGTAGAGGCTAAGGTGCATTAGGCAGGGAATAAAGATGTTAATAAGGGTTCATAGGACTTAAAAATCCTATCCCAAAGTGCTATAAAAGAGTATAGCATGTTAATGGCATCAATAATGGCACCCATAGCCATGAATGAGGCTAGGATGCCATGGAAAGTAAGATGAATATCAACACCCCTAGAGACCTAAACCTTTAATTATTGATCAAAATAAAAAAATGACAAAAAGGAATCCTTAGGCAACAAGCTTCCCTCTACTCTCATATAAATATTCATACTTAAGAATAAAGAGAGTAAGTTAGCCATAGGAAAGGTCAACCCATACTCCACCATGAAGGTTATAGTAAGGAGATGAAAGTCATAAATGGGTATTGAAAGCACTCATAAAAAATGATGAATCAATGGATCCTTAACTCTATCAAGTGGCAAGCAAAGATAACTAAGAACATGAAATTCATATAAAGCCCAACCCTTATATAAAATACAACTAAAAAATAGGGAATGAGTATAATTGATTATTGCAACCTACATAATTCAACATTGCAACCTACCCTATTCCCTAGGTTATAAAGTTAATGAAATAAAAAAAACCTAAAAATCATAAAAAAAAAAAAAAAACAACAAGGAAAACTCCCATGAATAGTAGTTGTGAGTAGTAACAGAGGGTTGTATAAACTAGAGGTTAGTTTGTATAACCTTCCACTAGTCTATACGGACTAATACTCATCTATATAGCCCACTAGGACTGTTGAAATCCAAAATTGAAAGAAAGAGAGAGAAAAAGAGGAGGAGAAAAGGGGCAGAGTTCTTAGATGCCTTATCTAATGTTTCTTGCCCTTAAAGGCACTGTGGTAATGAAATTTCCTTCAAATACAATAGGAAATAATGTAAAGATTTATTCAATATTTGGTTATACCTTGAATCTACTTGATCTATGTTGGGTGTTTATGTTTTTTTGTGTAGGGTGAAGTTTTCTAAGATTTGAGAATTGATTTTTGTAGAGTTTTATAAGGGTTAAAAAAAACACCCCCTTACCCTTAATGGAAATGGTATTTATAGAGGTGGAATGGGTACAACTAAACTTAACAATTCAAATTGCACCCTATCCTAGACTCTCTATAAAAAGAATAAGAAAAGTTTTAGAGATTAGGGTTTAAAGGTTATTTATACAGTTATGAGGTTGTTTGTACAGATTTAAGGTTGGCTAACCATTTAAGGGATGTTTCACTATTCTGGAATCTTTTAGCTTTTTGACTTTAGTAAGTTGTCTGTAGATTCATCTCATGGTCTATACAACACCTTAGAGTTAGTTGTACATCTAATAGTTCGTTTACCTAAATGGCTTGTAAGGTTTGGATGAATGGAAGTAGGTTTGATTCAAGGCATTTTTTTTCAAGCTTTTGTTTCTCTTTTAGGCATTGTTTTTCTTATTCTTTAGGAGAAAGTTCTAGTAGTTTCTCATCATTGGGATTGCATACTGGAGACCTAAAATCTAGTGTTTATAGTTTACTCCCTACTTTATGTGACTTAGAAAATAATATTAGAGCAATGATCATTATACAATGCATAACAAAGCATCAAACATAAATGTAAATACTAAAAAAAGATACATAATGATATAATTTCCTTAACAGTTCCTTCAATAAGTATTAAGGTGTTTAGCAGCCATCTAGCAAGTACCGCACTTCTTAGTAGCCCTCTAACAAGTACCAAGGTCAAACATTCCTCTTCAGCAGCTTTTAAGTAATGGGATAGTTTATCTTCTTAGCAACCCTCAGTTTAAGCTTTTTAAGAACTCTCAAGCAAGTACTAAGGTCAAATTCTTACTTCCAACAACCCTCAAGTAGATACTGGGATTTAATTTTACTTGACATATACTAAGAGAAAAATTGTGCTCTGATAGTCCTTTTGACAGGTATTAAGAATGAATATTACTTCAGCAATCCTCTAGCAAGTACTAAAAGTGAAACTATGCACCATCAGTCCTTTCGGCATGCATCAAGAATGAATATTGCTTCAGTAGTCCTTTGATGGCTACTGAAAGTGAAACTGTGCTCTAACTACCCTTTCAGCAAGTATCAAGAATGAATATTACTTTGATGGCTCATTTGATAAATGTTTGGGATAGTTCTTGCAAAATCTATCCTTCAAATGAGTTACCTTGGTATGTTCAACAATGTTCACTTACTTTAATCTTTTTTTATTGCAATAAAAGAAAATTCTAAAGTTTGATGGGTATTCCAAATATTTTGTTGAATCTTTTCTTTGAAACTTATGTATGGTTTGTCTTACATTTTTCCTCTCATTTCTTCTTTTTTCTATTTTCTTCTTTTTTCCCCTTCTTTCCTTTTTTATTTACTTCTTTCTCCCTTTTTGTTTTCAATTTGGTTAAGATGTCAGTACAAATGAGGCCTAATTTGTACAAATAATTAAACAAAAGTATGAAAGGGTACCAAAAATGTTAGACATTAAGGGATATTAATTATCTGTATAAATAACCCTAGAGTATATATTGTTTGACTAGGTTGGTTAAACCTATGTCGTAAGCCTCTTTTGATCTTGACAATAGAGATTGATAAGTTCTAATGCTTTATTCAAGTATTGTTTTGTAGTTTATAAGAGTTATTTTCATTAGAAGTTGGATGAAAGTCAAAATCTACAACTTTTAAAAGAACATCTAAATTCGTGGTCGGTGTCCCCTAAATCGCGACCGCGACATTTCTATAAGAATGAATAGAGCTAGGCCAGAGGAATTTGTGGTGAATTCATAGCCGCAACTTAGCCAAAGGAGCCTTGGTTGAATCATAGAGAAATACGTGGTGGCATTCACATCAGAGGTCGCAACCGCAAATTTCATAGTGACAAATGAGGGAACCAAAGCCATAGCCATAACACGCCAAATGTCTAAGGCAATGATTGGAAATCAAAAAAAGTGAGGGCAAATATTTAGTCATAATCGCAACTTAAGAAGTTAAAGTTTCCTCACCAAACAAAGGAATTCGCGGTTTCAGTCACGCCCAAGATAAAGCCAATCCGCTACTGCAACTTTTAAGTAATTGGTAAAACACAACAACTATATCTCTTAGACAACCAATGAATGAAGGAAGCATGGACTAGCCATTAGATATAGAACGAGTTTTTGTGTTGTGATTTCCAGCTCCTCAGTGCAAATTGGAAATTTGTGACCACGACTTTTGCCTGGCAAGCATTTAATGGAAAATCTATCTAGCACAACTTGGAGATTTGGGGATAGTTTTAGAGTATCGTCTTTTTGGTGGATGTGGGCTATAAATACTCCACCTAACTGACGTAAATGCAAGAGAATTGAATTAATTATAGCCAAACTCTTGCCAATTTTCTACTCATTATTTTACTCTTCTTTGTGTTATTAATTACTTTGTGTGAGCAATAAACACCTTTATAAGTAGGTTGAGAGTTAGCCTAGATTCTAAAACTCTTGTAAGAGGTTGAAGTGTGAGCCTATCCAAAACACTTGTGAAAGGTTTTTTGTGTAAGCCTAAAAACACAAGGTTATAAGGGTTTTATGCGAGTCGTAAAACACAAGTTGTACAAGTTGGGTATGAGCTTGAAAACACCAAGTTTAGTTAAGTGACACACCCAATTATGAAAAATTGGGGAGTAGACGTAGGGTTTGTTAACACCCGAACCACTATAAACTTTTTTTTGTTGATTTTTCTCCTCTCCTTTTTAACTTTCTAAACATTTTAACCTTTCTTTTAATTTCTAATCAGCCACCAATTCAACCCTTCTTTTTAATGCACTTGGCCAACAAGTGGTATAAGAGCCAAGTCTCACTCCGAAGCTTAATTGTGTGAGTAAATAACATGGCATAAGAAGGAATCCACTCACCTCAAGCCATATTTGATAGAGCAGACTATACTCATTAGAAGTATAGGATGGAAATCTATCTAGATAGTGATGTGGTAGACCTCTATGATATAGTTGTAAAGGAATGGAAGCCACCTACCAAAGTGGTGGATGGAAGTGAAGAGTTGATCCTTAAAGAAGAGTGGGTTGAAACACATAGGAGATTTAATGGCAAAATTAAAAGAGCCATGGCAATCCTTCTAAGTTCTCTCTTAAAAGAAGAAATTGGAAGGATCAACATTGCCTTACTGCACATGAATTTGGAAGGCCTTGGAGAACTATCATGAAGGCACCACCTTAGTGAAATCTAGTCGACTTAAGATGCATCTAATGAAGGGGAAGCTATTTATGATGAAGGAGGAAAAAAGCATCACAAACATAACAAATAGACTCCTTGCAATTTTCACCAACATGAAGAAGTTTGGGAGAATTCTCACCAATCATGAGGTAAATTCTAAAATTTAGAAATCTCTATCTCTTGAGAAATTTGGTGCTAGGGTATGTAGTATCCAAAAGTCCAACCCAAAGATAGGAAAGGTGCCAACGGATGTCCTAATAGGCAAACTCTTGACTCATGAGTTGGCCTTAAAGAAGGATGAAGAAATGAAGAGAATGAGAGGTCAAGGAGAGAAATATGAAAAGTCATAAAGGAGAACCTTGGCACTCAAGTCTTCATCAAAGGAGAAGGAAGTAGAAGCAACCTCAAGTGAAGAGAAAAGTGACAAGGAGGAGGAGGAGTTTGCAATGCTTTCAAGAAGAATTAAGGAGTTGATTAGCAGAAGGAAAGAAAGACTGAACTTCAAGAAAGCAATTGCAACTCCCAAAGAAAGATAAAATGATGTCACTTGTTATGAATGTGGCAAGTAAGACCACATCAAATATAAATTGCCCCAAGTTGAAGAAGAAAAAGAAAGGGGATAAAGAAAAAAGAAAAAGCTTCAAAGTCACTTGGGATGATAGCTCAAGTGAAGAAGATAAAGAGGAAGAGGTTGCAAACCTTTACTTCATGGCTCAAGAGGATTCATCTTATGAGGTAAACTCTTCACCTCACTCTTATTCTAACTCTAATGAATTAGATGATGTGGATGATGAGCTTTTAGAAGCTCTTACCATGAAATATGACAAGTCACAAATGAAAACTTACAAGAAGAAGCGCATTAAATTAGAAGATGAATTCAAATCTCTAAATAGTCTTGTAAGTGAATTAAGAGCTTTAAATAAAGAACTCAAGAAGTCTTGGAGAGTATATCCAAGTCATCTTCATCTCTATCCAAATCATCTTCATCTATAACTTCATTAAGAAAGGAAAATGACTCATTGAAAGGTAAAGTCATTAAGCTTAGAAACTCTATTTCTAAGTTTCATAAGGGCAAGGAAGCTTTGGATACACTTATTGTATCACAAAGACCTCCCTTAGTTAGGCATGGTTCCAACTTCAATGGACCTTTTTCTTCTACACCTTCACTCACAACATTCATCAAGGCCTTAACACCTCAAACTTCAAGTATTAGGTTGCTGGAAAGAAAAGTGCTCAAAGCACTAAACCCCCATTACCTAAGGGCAAGCAAAAGGAGCAACAAGACCCTAAGCCTATTTTTAAGAAGGCTAACCATGCATACATGTACAATAAAAGACATGTTCATTCAATCACACACAAAATATTGAATCCTATACCCATTCATACATGTTCATGCTCACACACACATCATATTGGTATGAGAAAATCCCCCACTCATACTAAGGCAATGCATAAGAGAAAGACACATAGGTCTAAACTCCAATGCCACTATTGCATGAAACATGGACACATAAATGTTTATTGTTACATTAGGAAGGCTCACCTCAAGATGGAAGAACCTTCAAAACCTAACCCCCTAGCACCTAAGTATGCTTGGGTACCAAAGTAAAGATGATTTACTTGTGTTGCGTAAGGGTGTTTAGCAGCCACCAATGAAGCAAATGATTGGCATGTGGATAATGGATGCTTAAAGCACATGACGGGCAATAGGAAGCTATTCATGGCCCTAAAGGAAAAGGAAGGTGGCAATGTCACATTTGGAAACAATGTCAAGGGTAAGGTAATTAGCATTGGGACCATTAGTAAGAATAGTTGCTCTTTAATTAATGATGTTTTACTTATTGATGGCTTATAACATAACTTGCTCAGTGTAAGTCAATTATATGATAAAGGGAATAAAGTCACCTTTGACCCTAGAGAATGTTGAGTTACCACCTTGGTGGATAAAAAGGTAGTCTTTAAAAGGGAAAGGAAGGGCAATACTTAGACAATATGGCTAACTAATCCTTTAAATGTCTTATGTCTCTTAGTAATGAAGCTTGGTTATATGGCACAGAAGACTTGGACATGTTAGCATGGAGCTCTTATAATGCTTATCAAAGAGAAAGCTAGTGGAAGGTCTTCCCAAGCTAAGATTCTCTAGAGACAAGACATATGGTCCTTGCCAAATGGGAAGCAACATCAATCTTCCTTCAAAGCAAAGAATGTTGTAGGTACATCTAGACCTCTTTAATTAATTCATATGGACTTGATAGGACCTACTAGGAGTGCTAGCTTAGGTGGAAAACATTATGCACTAGTCGTAGTTGATGATTACTCTAGGTTTACTTGAGTTTCCTTTTTAGCTCATAAGTGTGATGCTTTTGATGCTTTTAAAAGTTTTGCAAAAAGGATTCAAAATGAAAAGGGTTTTTTCAGTTCTTCCATAAGAAGTGACCATGGAAAAGCATTTCAAAATGAGTCTTTTGAATCTTATTGTCTAGAGAATGTGATTTTCCATAACTTTTCAACTCCTAGAACACCACAATAAAATGGTGTTGTAAAGAGGAAAAATAAGACACTAGCAGAGATAGCTAGAATTATGCTCAATGAGTATTTATTGTCAAATTACTTTTGGGCTGAAGCTATTAATACTTTGTGTTATATTACAAATCGAGTTTTCAAAAGACCCATTCTTAATAAAACTTCTTATGAGCTATGGAATGGTAGAAAGCCTAAGTTAGCATACCTAAGAGTTTTTAGATGTAAATGCTATATCTTAAATACCAAGGATAATCTTAGAAAATTTGATTCAAAAACTAATGAAGGCATTTTCTTAGGTTATTCCACCACTAGCAAAGCCTATAGGGTTTTTAATAAAAGTTCAATAGTTGTTGAAGAGTCTATGAATACTGTGTTTGATGAATCTAGCAAGCTTGATCTTAGGAAATGTTCTTTGGTTGATATTATAAGTGATTTTGAGAAATTAGATTTGGAGGATACTATAAGAGAAAAGGATGAGGACCATGATGAAAGCAAATCATCAAAAGAAGATAAAGATCCCCAATATCAATAAGTGAAATCACCAAACCAAGATCTTCTTAAAGATTGGAGATTTTTCAAGCATCACCCCAAAGACCTAATCATTGGTGATACTTCAAAGGGTGTAAGTACTAGATCTCAACTCAATACCTTAGATAATAATCTTGCCTTTATTTCTCAATTTGAGCCAAAATCTACTAATAAGGCTTTTAATGATGAGAGTTGGGTGATTGTTATGCAAGAGGAACTCAATCAATTTGAGAGAAACAATGTGTGGAAATTTGTTCCTAGGCCTAAGGAACACCCAATCGTAGGTTGCAAATGAGTGTTTAGGAATAAGATAGATGAGCAAGGATCATCACTTGAAATAAGGCTAGATTAGTTACTAAGGTTACAACCAAGAGAAAGGCATTGACTATGAGGAGACTTATGCCCTCATAGCTAGCTTAGAGGCCATTAGGATTCTTTTGGCATATGCATGTCACATGAATTTCAAACTATTTCAAATGGATGTCTAAAGTGCTTTTCTAAATGGTGTTATTGAGAAGGAAGTTTATGTTGAACAACCTCCTGGTTTTGAATCACATACTTTTCCAAATCATTTCATTAAATTAAATAGAGCCTTGTATGGTTTGAAACAAGCTCCAAGAGCTTGGTATGAAAGGCTTAGTTCTTTTCTTTTACAAAATTATTTTGAAAAGAAAAAGGTTGACACAACTTTGTTTATCAAAAGACGTAACCATTATAAACTAATAGTGCAAATTTATATTGATGATATCATTTTTGGTGCCACTAATGAATCTCTATGTGAGGATTTTGCTAAGTGTTTGACTAGGGAATTCGAGATAAGCATGATGGGAGAGCTTAAGTTTTTTCTTGATCTATATAAATCAAGCAAACTAAAGAGGGAATCTTCATCAATCAAGCCAAATACACCAAGGACATTCTCAAGAAATTTGGCATGGAAGGATGTAAAGTTGCAAAAACACTAATGAGTGCTACCATCAAATCGGACAAGGACAAATTGAGTAAGTCGATTGATGAGAAGAGATATTAAGGTATGATCGATTTTCTACTTTATCTTACCGCTTCTAGACTTGATATAATGTTTAGTGTATGCATGTGTGCTAGGTTTCAATCTTGTCCCAAAGAATCACATTTGAATGTTGTTAAAAGGATTTTCAAATATTTACATGGCACATTACATTAGGGTTGTGGTATCCTAGAGATTCTTCTTTTAGCCTCATAGGTTATTTGAATGCGGATTATGCTGGTAGTCTTCTAGGTAGAAAGAGTACTTCTGGAACTTGCCAATTTATATAAGAGTGTTTAGTTTCTTGGTTTAGTAAAAAACAAGTTTCAGTTGCCTTATCCATTGCCATAGCTGAATATGTAGATACGGATTATTATCGCACCCAAGTCCTTTGGATGGAACAACAATTAAAGGATTTTGGCAAAGTTGTTGATCGCATTCCCATCGAATATGACAACACTAGTGCAATAAATCTTTCCAAAAATCCCATCCAACATTCTAGGAGCAAACATAAAGACATTAGGCATCACTTTCTTAAAGATCATGTCCAAAAAGGAGATGTTATGTTAGAATTTATAGACACAAATCATCAACTTGCAGACATTTTCACAAAACCTCTCAATGAAGAAATGATGAACTTCATTAAGACAAAGTTATGAATGTTTGATGGAAGCTACCTAAAATGAAAAAATTAGATCATTCTAATATGTTGCATTATTTCATGTTGAATGATTGCCTTATATGATGTATATGATTTGTATTCCTTTTGATGTCTTAATTTTGTGTGCAATTAAGCCTCTTTATGCCAATTTGCATAAACTAGACACCAATAAATTTAGTGGATCGCAGTTTAAATAGTCAAGTCTCATAATTTCATAGTTATCCTTTAGGACTTGTAATTCGCAGTCGCTATTTCTTGGTTCACAATCGTGAATTATAGGTATTCTTCATTCAGCTATCAACCATCAATTTGTGGTCGCAACTTTCAATCCCCATCGCAAATTTGTTCAAATTTTAAATCTTTGACCGTTGAACGTGTCGTTTCCCAAGGATTTTTTATCCGTTACTCACATTTTTCAAAATTAACAGTCGCGACTTATAGGTCACAATTGCGAATTTGGGTAACTGCCACACATTTAAGTGATTAGATTGTCAACCAATTACACTCATTCATTTAATTCATTTTTTTTTTATCATTTCTAGCCATTTTCACACCCTTTCCTGGCCTATAAAAACCCCTCAAACAATGTTTTTATTCATTCCTATCAAATATCTTCATCTTTTTTCTTCTTCAATCTCAAAACCTACCAATCTTTCTTCACTCACAAATGGCCCCCAAGAAAACTTCAAGAGTAGAGAAAGGGAAGGCAGTGGCATAGCCTTCTGGACCACCGACACTGCATTTGTTGAAAGGAATAATGAAAGAGGAGAAAGGTCATTACAAGGTACTGAACAAAATTCCTTCCACTTTCCTTTTCAAGTCGTTGGGAATCAAGGACGAGATCCACACATTTCTTTCAAACCTAGGGTGGAATGAATTCATATTTCATGATGAGCCCGGATATGAAGAAATCGTGTGAGAATTCATGTGTACCATGACTCTAAGTCAGAGTGCAGAATCTCATTTTGGCTAATACAGGTAAGTATTTTGTACTTTTGGAGACCTTTTTTTCATCACTTTTGAATAATTGTTCAATCTTTTCAATCTTTAAGGTAGAAATGACATTCTGTTTATCATCTTCGCACTTGATGTCATTTATTCTGAGTTTTGGTCTGAAATTTCCATCGAGACCAAACATAACCCTAAAACCTCCTTAGCCAAATACATTCAAACCCTCCTTTTTTGGTTACTTCATCGTATCATCACCCTTTTAATTAATGCAAAAGGTGATGGTAATGAAAAGGTATCCTAAAAGGATCTTGCTTTCCTTTTCTACCTTATCAAAAATAAACACATTCAAACTAGTCGCTATCTTATAGATCAATTGATTCACATGAGCATCAAGCCTAAGAGTCAGTTTTTTCTCCCCTCCCATGTAACTGCCATTTACCTATACGTAGGGGCTCTTAATGAAAAATTCCTCATTAAGAAGCTTTCCCCTTCCTAAAATTTTCTAAACCTCCCCTACCTCATTAACGCAAAAGACATTCACCCTGATTCTTACACATACACTTTGGGTGTTTTTAGAGCTAAGAAACTAGAATCTTTCCAAGCCTTCAAAAGAAAAAGGCTTGTCATTGAAGAGGGATCTCAACCTATTTCACCTCCCCCACCTAAGCCCAAAACCAAAATCTCTCTTGCCTCCATCAATAAGAAATTAGACAAAATGATAAGAATGATGAAGAGACGATTTCTCCTCATTTCCCACTTACACATTGAATTGGTGGACTTACAAGAGAAAGTAGGTGCTCCTCCATGCCATCTTTTAGATTTTGAGGATTGGGAGGACACACCGAAAGAGGAGGACAACCAAAAGGATGAAGAGGGTAATAAAGTTGAGGGTGGAGGAGACAATAAAGACCAAGATGATTATAGAGATGATGACAGTTCTCCTAGCTTTTACATTGTATTTAGGGTTTTATTTCTTTTTCTGTGTTATCTTTAAGTTCTTGATGTAAAAACTGTTGATCCCACAGATTATTATATAAATAAAAGTATTTATTTTTGCAATTCAATGTCTCATATCTTATGTGATTGCAATTTATATGTTATCTTTGTTGTTTTGCTCTCTATCATTAGTTCACTCTCAATTTATACATCTCTTTCAATTTTTTTAACTTTTACCCTCTTTTTGATCTTGCCAAATGGGGAAAGAATAACATATTGAAACTAAATGAGTTTTGCGCATAAGAAAAGCATAAGTTGAAGGCGAGCAAGTTCTATCTAAGAATCATACTTAAAATTTTTTGTCATTGTCTAGAATTCTTTAATTATCTGATCATAGACCATTCCAACTTCACAACTCATGCATTTATTTTTTCTTTAGGATCAATCTAAGTTGTCAAAAATAAAAAAGGGAAGATTGTTAGACTAGGTTGGTCAAACCTATGTCATAAGCATTTTTTGATCTTGACAATAAAGATTGATCAGTTCTAATACTTTATTCAAGTATTGTTTTACATTTTATAAGAGTTATTTTCATTGAAAGTTGGATGGAAGTCAAAATCTCCATCACGGTATCCCCTAAATTGTGGCCGCGACATTGCTATAAGAATGGATGGAGTTAGGCCAGAGGAATTCATAAGCGAATTCGCAGTCGTGACTTAGCCGAAGGAGCCTTAGTTGAATCATAGAGGAATTTACGGTGGCATTTGCATCAAAGGTAGCTATCGCGAATTTTATAGTGACAAAGAAGGAAACCAAAGCCACAGCCATAACACGCCAAATGTCTAACGCAACCATTGGAAATCAAAAATCATGATGGCAAATATTTAGTCACGATCACAACTCAAGAAGTTGAAGTTTCCTCACCAAATAGAAGAATTTGTGGTCTCAGTCATGCCTAAGACAAAGCCAAGTCACGACTGTGACTTTTAAGTAATTAGTAGAACACAATAGCTATATTTCTTAGACAACCAATGGATGAATGACATATGGACTAGCTGTTAGATACATAACAGGGTTCTCTGCAATGATTTTCAGCTCCTTAATGTAAATTGAAAATTGTCAATGGTGAAATGATAGTAGCGACCATGACTTTTGCTTGACAAGCATTTAATACAGAATCTGCCTAGCACAACTTGGAGATCTGGGGATAAGTTGAGAGTAAAGTCTCTTTAGTGGATGTGGGCTATAAATACTCTACCAAATCGATGTAAATGCAGGATAATTGAATTAATTGTAACCAAACTCTTACCAATTTGCTACTCATTTTTTTACTCTTCTTTATGTGTTGTTGATTGTTTGGTGTGAACAATAAGCACCTTTGTAAGTAGGTTAAAAATTAGTCTAGATTCTAAAACTCTTGTAAGAGGTTAAAGTGTGAGCCTATCCAAAACATCTGCGAAAGGTTTTTTGTATGAGCCTAAAAATACAAAGTTGTAAAGGTTTTATGTGAGCCATAAAACATAAGTTGTACAAGTTGGGTGTGAGCTTGAAAACACTAAGTTTAGTTGAGTGAAATACACAATTGTGAAGAATTGGGGAGTGGACGTAGGGTTTGTTAACACCCAAATCACTACAAACTTTTTGTGTTGATTCTTCTCCTCTCCTTCTTAACTTTCTAAACACTTTAACCTTTCTTTTAATTTTCAATCAGCCATCAATTCAACCCCCCCCCCCTTCTTGGTGCACTAGGCCAACATATATATCTCTTGGTAGATTTCATGAGTCATTTTCATCATTCCTTAGAATTTTGTCTCCTTCCTCTTTTAACTTTTCTTCTCAAGACTTTAGAATTCCTAAGTTCCTTTACTTTAAGAGATCATGGCCCATAATGAAGCTTTGATGCTTGACTTCCATGACAATCCTCAAGACTTCATCAAAGGTAACAATGTGCCTTATGACGACTTGGCAACTCATGCTTCAGCAAGGCTTCCGATCAATTTATTCACTTATATATGTGCACCTGAAGACCTTTTCGAAGGCCCTCGTATTGGGTATAGATTCACATTTAATTTATGATCCTCACTCTCATCTTTTCAATTTTGCTTCTAATGTAATAGGTCCTTCTTACTTTACTTAATTTTTATATGGATTTTTAATTTTTATTTTCCTTACTTCTTCTTTTTTTTTTTTTTCTAATTCTAGTACTATTACCATCTCTATTCCATGTGAAAATTTAAGTTAGTCCTAAAATTAAATTGGCTTATAGGACATTCATGTGTTAATTTTGTTGGATGTTTAATTTCAATTATGTCATTGATTTATATCGCTTTGCATCTTTACATGCCTTTTTATTTTACTACTTAATATTCTCAATTTCTATTCTTACATGGAAACATTATTTGTGTTAGTTGTAAAAATAATTTAGGATCATGAAACACATATTTATAGGCTTTCATTATAGGCTTTCATAGCATTTTTTTTTCGTTATTCTTTTTGGGAAATTATTGAATTTTTCAACACTATATTTGCTTGTGTTTGGTGAATTTATTCGTATTTTTGTGCAGATTTTATGGTATTTTGTGATGTTTAATTATTGGGTTGACCTTGCAAATTGGTGTGCACTCATGATTTTTCTTTTGACAATCAATAATTACAACATTGTGCCAATTTGTGATACCTTACCATACATATTTGATATCTCTTTTGTATGTTTATTTATTATTTTACCTGTAGGCTTGAAATTCAAGATTAAGTCAAAAATAAATTTAGCTTGTTGAAGATTAATTCATTGAAATATTATTTAAGAAATTTATTAGATACTTTCTATTTCTTATGCTTGGTTTATTTTCTTCTCGTACCATCATATAAAATATTAAAGTTAGTTTTACGGGTGAGTTTTAAACATGTAACGTGTGCTTAGGATCTTTTTGCAATGTTGTGCAATCTTTCAATTTTTTATCCTTGTTTTTGCAATTATATTAGCATCAAGCCCTTTATTTCCTTACTTTTTATTGATTTTATTTTGTTTTTAGGTTGCATACCATGGTTGCATTGTAATTCCTTCCTTTTTTCTTTTGCTTATTCTTTAATCTTGTTTGAGTTTGGATGTTCCTCTTACACTTTTTTGTTGTTTTTTTTATTATTTTCAAGGTGATGCCTCATTTGATAAGGAAGGCAGGGTTGTCATGCTCCTCATCACTTAGTTCCAATAATTGTTATAGTGAGCATGCGAGAAGGTTGCACATACCAGACTTCTACCTTTTTTGGCGATGATGCATGTCAAGTATTCTCAAAGTGACATCATGATGATGCAGGCACCAGTCGAGCAATAAATGGACACGATGCATACCTTTCACCTATTATAGATTAGTGAGATCACCTTTACACTTACTGATGTCACTTATATGACAAGGATCACGTATTTAGGCATCCCCTTCTAATTGATGTTGGTATCTTCTTTTTGGTGTTGTAGTGAGACTACATCAAAAGCATGTTAGGCTTCATCCTCGATCTTAAGGGGAAGAATGCTTTCAGCTAATCGAGCATTTTGGTAAGCGCTCCCAGACCACTAATGATAGCTCGCCTGAGGTGATCGACCAGGTTGGTGTGGGGCTTCATACTCTATATTTGTATGTTATATGGTGATTTTTAGTTGCTGGGATGCATTTGAAGCTAATTTGGATCAAGCTGGCACATGAAAGGAACTGTGGGGATTAAATTATAATTTGATTAGTGACAAGCAGAAGATTAATATCATGGGCACAACTAAAGTTATAGATTGCGATTGATATGCCTAAAATCTACTATTGTTGGTATGACAAAAGTCACAGCTGGCTACATTAGCAATCCTTATAAAGTTAACCGAAATCAGTTTTTTCAAGGCCCTATATGACGGAAACTTATAATTTTTATGAGGGCACAAACCTAGAATGAACTTTAGAGAGTTTTGGCCAACTTTTGATCAAGAAAATAAAAGGAATATAATATCTACATATATCTTCAAGGAAAGGAACATAAGGATTCAAATTTCAAGTATGAAGGAATGAAGAATCGAGTGATACAAATTCTTTCTCGTCTTTCTTATTTCTAATATGAGTTTTATGGATTCTTTTCTTACATTTTATGTATTATTGATTTCTAATATGGTGAGAGGCTAAACTCCTTTCTTAGGATTGAGTTTAAACTTATAATAATGTGATTCATGATTTAACTTTATTTTTATGAATGAATGAGACCTAATTTGATTTAATGGTTATGTGCTTAATTCATATTAATACTTGGTCACTATTTATATGATTTTATATGTGGAATGAAGTAATGAGAGTTAAAGTATTAGATCATTAACCATTAAATTTTATTTATTATAATTTAGAGATAGATGCATGGCTAAGCGGATTAAAGGTTAATCACATAGCTTGATATGTTAATGTGTAAACTTGCCAGGAGAATAGGTCTTGTTTCATGTTAGCATCATCTTATTCACTTAAAGAAAAGGTTTAAGAATCTTTTGGATAGCCTCCCTCAATATCATCCATTCATAAAATAAATGTAAAGTCTATTGATTGGTATACATCCATTATAAAGGATAATTAGATCCTAAGTCTTTATTATCATTATTATTCAATTTATTTGCCATTTTTAGTTCTTTGCATTTTAGATTAGCTTTTCACCAACATCATAACAAACTTTAAATGATTATAGCAGTTAGACTGATAGTACTTGATATCTTTGTCCTTATGGATACAATAACCCTTCTCTATGCTATAACTTGCACATACACTTGCATGGACACAAACATTAGTGGTAACTTGTATAAGTTCCCTGATTAGTGCTGCCAGAAGTTATCATACCTCAATGGTAGTTGGCGGGTGTTAAAGGTATGTGTTATTTAGCTTTACAATACTTCTTTTTTATTTTTCTTTTGCTTGTTTCTCTTAATCTTTAATGATCTCTGTTGATAGGCATGAGTGATTAAGCTAGACCTGATAGAAGGTGAAAACCCCCTCTCTGACATAAAGCATTACTATCCATGCTTCTAACATCGGAGTAGCATTTAACATTTAAAAAAGTGTGTTGATGTTAGGCAAACTTGCCTGAATGAACTTCGATTAGATTAGGTATGTTTTTTTACACACAAGAAATTAGTTTGTTAGTCTTTGTAGTATCTTTATTAACTAGGATATTTACAGCATTTGTTGTCTTTTATAACTCCAATTGAACTAGAAGAGACCTCAAGGCATATGGAGCATAGAGCCTGTAGAGGCTAAAGGGCGCGTTCCTATGAGCCTCAGCTTCTCATAGGGCCATCCATTTATGAGTGGTACCTTAGAAAGTAAGTGCTTCTATGGAGGAAGAGGCCTAACATGCACCTGGTGCTGCAAGATCCTTTAAAGCACATGTTTTTCAGTGCTAATCCTCCATGCATCTAGATTGTAAAACTAGATTTGAGTGTGATTTGCCCCTTTTGTTTTGGTGCTTTAAGTGCTCAAGATATTTTAGGCCTTGGCACCCCAATTTTATCATTCACATAATTGATTACGTGATTTATTATAAAAGTGATTTTTTTTCCATTATTTCATTTGATGATGTGATTGTCACTTCAAATTCTCAAATTTGTATGTTTAAAACAAGTCTAAGGAGGCCATGAATTAGGATGTAAACAAGAGCCCTTATAATTTTTCCTTAGTCAAGATGGTTTATATAGACTAAACACTCATCTATACAGCTAACTTGATGAGTAATAAAATTGTATAGACAACTTTACTGTTTATAACTATTCAATTTTCCCTTTTTTCAAACCCTTTCAACTTAATTTATGTGGCCCTAACTACTGTATTTTGCTTTTCTACCATGGCTAGACCACTTTTAAAGTCTCTCAATGCCCCTAATTGCTCTTATCTCGAAAGCAGGTTTAAGGCCCTTCATTATCTTTCATTTAGCAAACCTAACACAAACTTCCTTTAGTCAGCTTATGATTATTGGGACCTATCCACCCATTCTTTCTACTTTGGAGAGACAAAGATATGCCCCCTTCTTAAGGAATTCAGTGCCATTTTAGAAAATTACATCACTAGTTTTGACATGATCACATTACCATGCTTAGATTACCTACATGTTTATAAAATTATGGAATTACTCGATGTAAACTATGATGAGGTGCCTTTATATAACTTAAGGAGGAGAAGATGTTGCTATCCATTTTACTTACCTTATAATATCAAAGGAATGATATATAGGGCTATCGAAGCCCTTATCTTAGCAGTTATCTAGATAGGAGAGTTTTTATTTTATCGGGATGATGGTGAGATTGACCTCCAAGCCCTATAGTTCATAGAGGAGATCAAGTTGGGTAAAAGCACTTATATGTCCTTGGTAAAACTATTATGCAATTGGATAGGATCACCCTAGGTATTAGCGAGTCTTTTTTAAAAAATTCACTACTTCTTCAAGTGTACTCTTCTTACAGCCTTTTGCTACCATTTTTGTCTCATTCTTATTCTTTTTATTTTTATTTTTTTCACCCTAACTTTTGCCTAGATCGCTTTTGCAAATTTTCAGTCCAATAAGCTACTTATTTTTTTACTTAGACTATCATTTCAGATTTTCAATCTAACAAGCTCTCTCTTTTTTAAAAAAAAATTTCTTTATATTTATTTTTTTTTTCAGATTTGTCTATAAGAAAGGCCAGGCTTGTTGGAGGCCCTAATTATGGACACAAGGCGGTATTTCTTATATTATCATTTAAATCTTTACTTATCAACACCTGCATCTACTAAAGTTGAGTGGGTCGAGTGGCCACATATTTAATTATGACATCCATTAGATTACCCATGGTAGAGTCTAATTGGAGTTACCTTGAGGACTTATGGAGGACAGGTTAAAGCCCAAATTGTGAAGAAAAATCTCTAATATAAGAAGCAACACAACAAAGAAAGGAAGTAAATGATTTTTGAGCTTAGAGATTAGGTACGTACACATTTGAGGAATGAGAGATTCCCTAACCAAAGGAAATCCAAGCTAATGCCATGAAAGGACAGACCTTTCAAAGTCCTACAACGCATCAACAAAAATGGTTACAAACTTGACCTTCCATGTATAGTAATGTTAATGCAGCATTCAATGGTAATGACATATCTTCTTTTGATGTAAGAGATGAAGATGAAATTGATTCTAGGGCAAATCCTTTTGAAGAAAAAGAAACTAATATGAATCCAAATTCTAAATCCAATCAAACCTAAGAAAGCAAGGATCCATTGGTTATTCAAGAAGGCCCAATGACAATGTCTAAAAAAAAAAACTTTGTGAGGCTTTAATGACACTAGTTTAAGACATTCTAAAGGTCCAAGAACATCAAAATGTGATATAAGACATGGAAGAGCAAATGGGGCCAAGGAGTCAAGTTTGGTAGGTTGCAGGAAATAAATGCATCAAATTCAAAATTTGGCATTCATGATTAGACATCTTTAGACTTGTAATAATGGTATTTAAGTGTGTTTTACACCCATTAAAGTGCAAGTTATGTCTATGAATGCTAAAAGACCAGTAGTGGGCTATAATTGGCATTAATAAATGTTAATAGGTGTTAATGTTATATAGTGTAATCCTATGGAAACAAATATAGAATAGTAGTGTGACCTTATCCTTGACATTTATATAAGTGAGGCTTATTTATTTCCAACACATAAGTTGAAAGATAATTGAAATACAAGCTCTTTTGTGAGTGTTTTGCTTTAAAATTCTTTTATGAAGTTATAACTTATCAAGCTCATTCTTTAAGTTTATTGCATTTAAAATCAAAATCTTTGTTTCTTTCTTAACTTATCAAACTCATTAGTGTTTGTGACATTAAAAAGCAACTTGGGTGCTATTCTAATCTTTGATCAATTGATTCTAACTTCTACTCGAAACAATCTTTAGAATATTTTCTATTCAAGGGTGATAATTACATTCTATATATTATAGCTTGATAGCTATTATGGTATACAATTGTTAACTTATTGATTTTCATCATGACGAAAAAGGAATAGGTTGCAATCCATGCCACAAGGTACAATTACACTCCCCCCTCTATAAATACCCCACCACTTTGAGGGGAAGAGGAGGCTAAGGAGAAATCTTAAGAAAACTTGTCGAACTAAAAACTAAATTACAAAAAGCCCTTAATATATATATATATATATATATATAGCCTAAGAAACCTAACCTTAGCTAAAGAGATCCAAGGTAAAATCCAAGCCTAGCCTCTATTTGTCATTGATTTTTTTTTTTTTTTTGCACTTTTGAAGAGATTTTATCACTTTTAGTGCCTATGAAGGTCAAGAGCTAACCCTTAAGCTATACTAGGTCTTCATTCCCCTTTTCCCTTTCTTCCTCTTTCTTTCCTTTTTCTCCTTTCATATTTTGCCTAAAATAGACTCAATGGTATGTATAGACACTTAATTGTTTGTACAACCCTCTATGTAGTTTGTACATACCATAAACACTATTTACATATATTGTTCATAGTTTGCCTTTATTATCAGTTCCCTTGTGTTTTTAGATTTCTTTTTCATTTCTTAAGCCTAATAATGGGTGAAAATGGAGTAGGTTGTAATAACTAATGACACTTATCTACCATGTTTTGGCTATATATCATAAATAACCTTAGTTTAGTAGGTGATTTACACCCTTTATGCAATATTTATCTTATTTACTTACCATTTAAAACATGACTTTGAAGGAAAGTGATAAGGAAAGACCTATAAAGCAAATGATTCCCTTATGTTTTAAGGATGCTTATTATGTTTGTTTAAGTATCTTGTCACTTTTTCCCTCTTAATCTTGAAAGAGGTTTGGTTAACCCTTTATATGGCTAACTTGGCCCCCTTTACTACTTTCACGGTATAGATTATAAAGATGCTTCAATTGAGATAGCTTTAAATAAGATGGACCCCAATTTATGACCCTTAATATGTTGTTCATCTAAGTTTTCCTTGTCATTATGATTTCTTGCTTGTTTTTTTACATTAATTTGCATCCTAACCTCATTCATGGCTAAGATTGCTTTCCATGTTGGTCTGAGAACATCAATCACACTAAGACAGTTTGGGAGAGCTTTTTGGGACACCTATGACCCCATAACTTATCCCTACATATTGCCTAATGGTTTTGTGTGCTTTTATTTACATGTTTTTCACATTATACATCCCTTATGATGCATTCCATGCGATGTATGCATAATGTATTCCATTATTTACTATTTGAGCATGATATGATGTTTAGAGCAGTAGGTTAGGACCTTGGTTAACCATTAGTGGCATCAATAATGATGAATGCCTAAGGGTGAGTGGTCTAGGCATTGCCCAAGGCAAGTTAAGGGTGATATAGTTGTTAGACTTTGGTTAATTTGATTAAGTTTAAGGATTGTCTTCCTTTATGATTAATATCATATTCTAAGGAATAACTTATATTTATTTTTGTAGGTTAGGAGGGCCAATTAGTGCATGATTTATGTTCATTCATTTAATTATATGTATTTCCATTTATGCTCAATGTTGTACCTCCATCTTCATAGCGAATGATTGTATTGAATGTTGTGAATGGGTGAACACACTAGATGTATAGTTATGACCACCCTAAAATGGACTAAATAATTGATGAAAATAAAACTTATTAATGTGAACTAAAGATATCCGAAGATTAAATCCTAAAGTCTAGGTAGTTTATAAATGTCTAACTTTTTTCCCATGTAGTATCCAATTCTTGAACTCAATTTCTAATAGGATGAAGACGATGTAGGCCTTCTAGTTGACCTATTAGGACCATATCTCTTTCTTGCCTGGAATTTTATCCTGACCAAAGTCAGATGGCGACTCCATTCAAATATTTGGGATAATACTAAAGTTTACCCCTCCTAAGTTCTTTGTGGCCACTTGATTTCAAATGGGCTTCTACCCACTATAAGGTCTTCTTAAGGATCCTTTAATGATCCAAAATGTGTAATTAATTGGGGTTATACCAATATATGACTCTCATTCTTTGAACCCCCTCCCCCCTGATTATTAATAAAAGGTTAAAGTCCTAAATAAGATTTCACTTGCTCCAACATAACCATAAAACCCTAATGACACTCATAATATTATTTTAAATTTACCTTTCCTTTAACATAATTCGTAATTGCAATTTGTTTTCACTACAAAATTCTATCAGAATAGCAACAGATTCAGCGTCATAATTTTTTCATAGTTAAATAGCAATGGATTCCAGAAAAAAATCCAAAATTAGCAATAGATTTCAAATCCGTCGCTAAATTCATAAGCAAAACTGGTGCCAAATTGGCTCAAGTTTGCTACCAAAGGCCTAGAGATGAAAATTTTCATCACTAAGTATAGCAACAATAGGAAGTCATCGTTAGCTTAGCGATAGAAATGTCCATCACTAGCTTAGCAATAGAAATGTTGTTTCTAAGTTAGTGAGGGCCCTTATTCATCGCTAGTCATAGCGATGACAATTCCATTGCTAAGCTAGCAAATTATAATATAATATATTAATATAATTTAATATTAATAATATTAAAGTATATATAAATAATTTTAAATAATATAATATAATATATTAATAATATTAAATTATAATATAAGGTAAATAACACTGCTCGTTCCAAAACTATGTCACTTATTTCAATTTGGTATCAATGCTTTAATTTTTTTTCTTTTTGATACCAAAGAATTAATTTTGTGTTCATACATAGGTTCAAATTAGGAATTTAACCAAAATTTTTAAAATTGGCTATCAGATCTCCATGTAAGCCTACCATTGTGCGCCATGTCACGAGTGAGTCATAAAGTATTGCCAAGAAAACTAGTTTTGACACATGACCAAAATTCCCAAATCAAAAATAAAACCCTAAATCAATCAATCAATCCCCTAAATCATCTCAACTGAACTAGCATTATAGTCTTCCTTGCTTACCAAATTTAAGGGGATTAAGGATTTGGTTTCTATTTGTACTTACACCAAGCCCACACATCATTACACAGATTCTTAATTGTTATGTGCAATACCTGCCTCTTTGAGTGACTCTTTTTGCATAAGAAAAATATGAAATTAGACTAGTTTTGTCCTTTCTATAGAGATAAGATTTGAAGCTAATAAATGAACCTAGTTAACTTATTTCTTTCTTGATCTAGAAGGCATCGATGATTGGGTGGTTCATAAAGGGAGGATAAAGGCACTTGCCTCAGGTCTTTGAGAACCTTGTTGGTGCAATTGTCACCGTTGATTTTACTATTGTGCATGTTTGGATTGTTGTTGCAGGCTATTATTGAAGCATAAGTTAAAGGGTATATTAGTATATTGTAGTGGTTGATGATGATGTTGTTATTGTTGTGTAAGTTGTGGTTGATTTTCATCACTAAGTACTCCAAAATCAAAAATGAAAAAAGTAGGAACATTACCTTAATGACCATTCACGGTGTTCTTACTAGGGAGAAAGAGCTTGTAAGAATCTTGTAATGCTTAGCACTCATTGTTGCTAGGTTTTACAAGATTCGAAAAAGAAAATAGGTCATCTTACTCATCATCAAAAGTCAAAATGACCAAGCAATCCAAAGGATTCTCAAAGTTATTTTGATTAGTGTTAGATGTGTCTATGTTGATTGCAGAAGAAGAGGTGCAACTCCAGCACCTTACTATGGTGTACAAATCCTAGTTTGAACCGATAGCCAACTCAGTAAACTTTGGTCAGATTCTTGGTTTGAACCTATTTTGATACCAAAAAGAAAAAATTAAAGCATTACTACTAAATTGAAATAAGTGATATAGTTTTTGATATTGGTAGTGCTATTTACCCTATAATACAATATATGAAATATATAAATATAATATTAAATATATAATATTAAAAGAGAATATTAAATTAATAAAATTAATATATATATATATATATGAAGATAATATATTAATTTAATATTAATTAATAAAATTAATATATTATATAAATATTATATTATAATAATATAATATTTAGTATTAAGAATATATATATTAAGATATTAATATGTAATCTTAAGAATACATATATTAAGATATTAATATTATAATATTGAATCTTAATATAATATTAAATTATTTAATTAAAATTAATATAAAATTAATTAATAACTGATAATAATATTATACAATTAAATAATAATTTTAAAATGAATTAAAAATATTTTAATATTTAATCATAATAAAACAATAATCTAAGGATGGACATTTCGTCTCTAAGTGTAGCGACAAAACATTCGTCGCTAGGTGTCTAACGACGGACACTAAAATACTAGTGACAAAAGTCCATTGCTAGCCCTTTAGATTAAACTGCTTGTGTGTCCCCTCCCCTTGCCTCGCCACCCGTCTCTCCTTCTTCTTCTTTTATTCTCCCTCTCCCTTCTTGCATCGATAACCAACTTTTTTTTTTTAGCTCACTCCGACCCGCTGGCGCCACCCCCCACTAGCAACACTGTCCTCCACCTGCTGCCCACCTCCAGCCATTTTGGTGCTTTGGTTGCTCTCCCTCTATCTTGATCTCTCTCTCCGACCATCCTCCTTCTTCTTCTTTTATTCTCCATCTCCTTTCTTGCATCGCTAACCACCTCTTTATTTTTTTTTAGCTCACTTCAACCAGCGACACCACCCACCACTGCCAGCACTGTCCTCCACCTGTTGCCCACCACCTCCAGCCATTTTGGTGCTTTGGTTGCTCTCCCTTTTATCTTGATGGATCTCTCTCTCTCTCTCTCTCTCTCTAAAAGGTATGTTTTATGTGAATTTATGGTATATTATTTTATTATTTTGAAATAGATATTGATCTATAGAGTTTAGTTATTTTTTGTATATTATTTTGTTATTTTGAAAAGAAGAAAAAATTCATTTAGGAGATTTATGTGAAAATAATGTATATTTAATTGCCTATAAATTTTGTTTAAATTTGAAATTTAATAATGTGAAATTTTGAAATATTAAATATTATTTAGTTAATATTTGTTAAAATTTGAAGAAAATTATGTGAAATAATGAATTAGTAATGCATGAGAAAATTATGTGATTAATTAGAATTAAATTATCAATTAATTTATTAGGAAATTAAATTATGTAATTAATATCATAATTAATTTTTGTAATTACTTTAGAAATTAGAAAGTAATTTTGAGTATGTTAATTTAGTTTCTATAATAAATAGAAAATTAGGAATGAAGTATTAATTTTGAAATTAATTAGAAAATGAAAAATTAATTATTAAGTTTGAAAATAGTTAGAAGTGTTGGAAGTAATGAATAATTTTATTATTGATTGGAAAGTTAGGAATTAATTATTAATTTCATAATTAATTAAAAAATTATGAAATAATTAGTAATTATGTAATAACTTTTTGTAATTAATAAGAAACCTATTAAGACACTAGAAAATTAATATTTATGATATTATTTTAAATTGTAAAATAATTAGAAAATTAAGAAATAATTATTAATTATGAATCTTGTAAGAAATAGAAAATTATAAATTTTGCAACTAATTATTATAAAATTATATTTTTTAATCTAATTAGAAGGTTATGAATTAGTAGGAATTCATTAGTTATTGAGGAATTAATTTTTTAGTATATATATTTTATTGGTATATTAGTTAGGAAATAAAAAATTAATGAAGACATTAGGAATTACTTTTTACTATATTATTTTAAATTATTCATGAATTAATAACATTAGAATTAATTAAAATAATGAATTAAATATTAATTTTGTAACTAATTTTAGTAAAATTATAGTTAATTTTTAATTAATTATGGAAAATGCAATTAATTTATAATTAATTATGACATTATTAGTTAATTTTTATAATTAATGAAGAAATTATAAATTAAGTTTTGATTTTATGATATATTATTCTTAATTATGGAATTTGATGTTCATTTGATTATTGTTATATAATATACATTAATTTGTATTTAATTGTGATGAAGGGTTGTGGTATTGATTTGTGATGAATTTGTTATGATAAATAGTTGTATTAGAAGTGTTTTTTTCTTGCAGGTTTTGTCATAGTGTTAGGAATTAAGGTTGGAAATATATTAAAAGTTTTTTTTTTTTGCAAGGACGTCTATTATAGACCTCATGTTGAGATTTTGATAGATTTTGATTTTCTCAAAATTTTGCCGAAATTTTATTAGATTATTAGGGTTAAGTCTTAGAAACTCATTTAGTGAATTACTTACATAAGATTCTAGTTATGTAAGTCCGAGACGAGCTTTGGTAGGCGTTTGATATATGATTTGTTGCCCTTCAGCAGACCATGCAATAGACGCCAATTTTTATGCTAGCTATCATACACAGTCAAAGGCCTCTGGTATCAGTACCACCTTCACCTTTAGAAGATGTACATGCTTACAACAAAAAATAATTAGATTTTTTTTTTCATATTTATGTATCTTATATGTACAATATTATTTTAAACATAATACAATTTATTTTAATTTTTAATAAAATAAATAATTTTTTATATTCCTTTTAATAGTAATTTTTAATAAAATATAAAATATAAAAATTAATAATACAAAAATTTTAGTATAAAAAATTTTGATGAGATTACAGTGACGAAATAACAAATGAAAACTTGTCACATTAGCAATAGAATAATGGCGAAATTTTCCGTCGCTAGAGGTAGCAATGGACTGAAATTTCATCACTATCTCTTAGCGACGATCAATGGTCGCTAGTCTGTCGCTAAGCAGACTTAGTGACAAAATCTGTCTATTTAGTAATGAAGAATTTTATTGCTAAACTAGTAGTATTTCATAGTGTTATTAACAATGGACATTAATTGTAAACATCTATTCAAGTGATGTAAAGAAATAATTCAAATTAGGTTATAATTTATATTATTGAGAATTATTTTAAGAAAATATGTTTGATAAAATTTATTATTTTTATTATTAATTAATTAATTATTTTTATTTATAATTATTAATTTGTACATGATTAAATGATGAATTAATGATGGGAATAATACAAATTTATTTTTATCAAATTTTTATTATCTTCTTCATAACCTTTTATAAATTGTTATCTAAAAAATTTTGAAGGACTTTTATCATGTAAGTATTATAATATTTGTTTTTTTATTTAGCTATCTATAAAAGGTTTGTTTTTATTTTCAATAATATATTTAAACATGTTCTAATTACAAAATTAAAATATCCACCAAATATAATTGTTGGCCCTAGGCACCAAGAAGGGGGATTGAATTGGTGTTTAAAAAAAATTAAAATGAGGATAAAGAAGAGTATAAAAGAAGACACAAAATTTATAGTGGTTCATATATAATCAACTCTACGTCCACACCTCAATTTCTCTGCAATTGGGTGTTTCACTAACTTAAAATGGTATTTCTAAGCTCACACCTAACTTTTACACTTTGTGTTTTCAAGGCTCACACAACAACCTTTCTTACAAGTGTTTTCTAAGGCTAACACTAAAACCTCTCTTAAATGTTTTCACAGGCTCACACTAAAACCTTTATCTAGTGTTTTTATAGGCTCACACTAAAACCTATTACAATTGGTGTTTATACTCATACCAAACAATCACTTAAAGAATAAAAAGAATGAGTAGCAAAAGTGCAACAGTTTTGTTACAAATTTATGAATTCTCTTGCATTTACATCTGTTTGGTGGAGTATTTATAGCTCATACCACCAAAGAGACGTTACACTATGAAACTCATTAAATCTCTAAATCATGCTAGCCAGATTCTGTATTAATTGCATGACAAGTGAGAGTTGCGGTCGCTACTGAGGATTCGCGGTCGCTACTGAGGATTCGTGGTTGTGACATTCCAATTTCCATACGGGAGCCAAAAATTGTAGCAGAAAATCCCGTTTGTGCCTAACGGCTAGTCCACGTGTCATCTCCTCATTGGTCCATCAGGAAAATATAGTCGTTGCTTTCTAACTGCCCACAAAAGTCGTGGTCATGATTATTCTTTGTACAGAGCGCGACTCAAGACGCAAATTCTTCTGTTTGAAAGATAATATTCATCTTCTTGAATCGCAGTCGCTACCCAAAACATCGCCCTCGCAAATTTTATTTTTCAATGGATACTTGGGACACTTGGCACGTTATAGTTGTGGACTTGGTTCCCTCCTTAGTCACTATGAAATTTGCAGTCATAAATGAGACGCGACACTGACCGCGAATTTGTCTGTGACTTTGACACTGGCATCTTTGGATGATTCGCGACAAACATGATGCCCGCGAATTCGTCTCGTTTAGTCTCACCCTGTTCTTAAGCTAAGTTGTTGTCGCAAATTATAAGTCACTGACCATGAATTTGGATGATCTTTGTCTTCTTGAAGATTATGAACTCCATCCAACTTCCACTTAAAAAACTAATTTAATTCTGCAAAACAACACTTAATTGAAATATTAGGATTGATCAATCTCCTTTGTCAAGATCAAAAGATGTCCAAGACTTACGATTAACCATCCCAGTCCAACAATTTTCCCATTTTTGATTTTGACAACTTAGATTGATCCTAACGGAAAATAATTCAAAAATGTCAAGTTAGAGTGCAATATGATTCAATGAATACTTAAGGTGCAATTTCCTAAGTATGACATTCAATCAATCAAAGTGAAATTTCTAAAAATCCTAAGTATGATCCTTAACTTATGTTATTATTTGCAAGTTATTTTCTCTCCCCCTTAGACTTAGCCCTTGGACTTAGATTCTTTCTATCTCTCCCCCTTTGGCAAGATCAAAAAGAGGGTTTATAAGGGAAAAGAATATATGCATAATAAATAGATAAGTGTTCATAAGGAGCAAAATAAGAATGCAATAAAAGTAAATTTCATCAATCACACAAGACAAGGAATTGCAAAGAAACATATCTTATTTATTTATAAACAATTATGGGATCACAAGTTTTTTAATTAAAAATAAAAAAGGAAAATACAAGGAATCCCTAGTTTAGAAAGTTGGAGAGTCATCATCATCTCCAAAAGTATCTTCTACTTCCTCATCATTATTGGCACCATCTGCTTCATCTCCATCCTCAACATCTTCATTGCCCTCTTCTTCTTGAGTATCTTCAAATTCACTGTAGTCTGGAAAATGGCAAGGAGGAACACCCAACTTTTCTTATAAATCCACCATGTCACTATGAAGATGTGAGAGAAATAGAAATCTCATTTTCATCATTCTCATCATCTTGTCTAATTTTCTATTAATAGTGGCAAGAGACAGTTTGGATTTGGGTTTTGGTTGAGGAAGGGGAACTGGAGGTGCTCCTTCTTCTATGATGAGCCTCTTCCTCTTGGAGACTTAAGAGCTTTCCATTTTCTTAGCCCCAATAGCACCCAATGTATAGGCATATGTATCTGGGTGTAAGGCTTTGACATTGATAAGGTAAGTGAGGTCAAGGAAGTTCTGAGAAGGAAGTAGTTTCTTAGTAAGAAATTGTTCATTTTCCTCATCAAGTGCCCCTACAAAGCGATATATATCATAGTAATGTGAGAAGGCAGA
Organism: Omphalea diandra; assembly: GCA_949677035.1. NCBI lineage: Eukaryota > Viridiplantae > Streptophyta > Magnoliopsida > Malpighiales > Euphorbiaceae > Omphalea > Omphalea diandra. The sequence goes on along the minus strand of CATIWR010119610.1, from coordinate 8,442 downwards.
AGGAATTAACTTTTGAGTTTTGTACTCATGTGGATCAATTGATCCATAAGATACTGACCAATTTGAATTTGTTTGTTTTTGACAAGGCAGAAAAGAAATGTCAAGTCTTTTTGTGATACTTTCTCATTACCATCACCTCTAGTATTTACGAAAAAGGTGATGATATGATGGAGTATCCAAAGGGGTAGGGTTTTGATGTGTTTGGCCAATGAGGTTCTGGGGTCATGTTTAGTTTCAATATAAATTTTTGACCATAATTTGAAATAAATAACATCAAGTGCGGAGATAATAAAAGGAATGTTTTCTCCGACTTGAAGAGTGAAGAGGGAGGATAGCTGTTCAAAGGTAATATAAAAAGGATCACCAAAAGCTCGAAATACTAACTCGTATTGCCCCACTCGAAAATCGACTTTGCTACTCAATTGGACTGTGCACATAAATTCCTTTATAATTTTTCCATAACCGGATTCATCCTGAAAGATGAACTCATTCCAGCCCAAGTTGGAGAGAAAAGCACGAATCTCTGCATTGATGCCTAAAGTCTCCAATAAAAAGGTAGAAGGAATCTTATTGGGGAGATTAATCTTTGAAAAATTAGCCTTGTATCTCTCTTTGTCCTCCTTGGTGATGCCTTTCATTAGGTAGAGTGCAGGGGGGTGCAGATGGCGGAGCCACAACCTTACCTTTGTCTACTCTTGAGATCTTCTTAGGAGCCATTGCAAAAGATGAAGAGAATTGAAGATTTTGAGAGCTTTGGAAGGATGAGAGTTTTGGAGTAAGATGAAGTGATGAAAATCACTATTTAGATGGTTTATATAGCCATTGAAAGGGTGCATAAATAGCTATAAACCGCTAAAAATGGATTAATGAAGAGTTGGAAATAGTTGGCAGTCAAATCACTTAATGGCTTGTCAGTTACTCAAATTTGCATCAGCGAATTTCGGGATTGCGATCATGATTTTTGAAAAATGTGAGTAACGAACAAATTTTTCTCAAGAATATGCACTACAATGGTCAAAAATTTGAATTCTTGACCAAAATTAGTGGTGGAGCTAGATTCTCGCGACCGCGATTTGATGTTTGATAGCCAAGTGACTAGGACTTGTAATTCGCGACCGCAAATTATAAGTCAACAAAGAAAAAAATGAAAAAAAAAGATTTGAAAGACTCAAAATTGTGATCCACTTATAATATGTCAAAAAGAGAACACAAGACATACAATCAACACACATGCATTCAACATACATAACAATCATACATAAGATCAAATTTTCACTTTAAGGAGCTTCTATCAAGTATTCTCAATTCTCTCTTAATGAAGTTCAATCTTTCTTCATTGAGAGGTTTAGTGAAGATATCTGCAAGTTGATGATTTGTGTCAATAAACTCTAACACAACATCACCCTTTTACACATGATCTCTAAGGAAATGATGTCTAATATCTATGTGTTTGCTCCTAGAGTGTTGGATGGGATTCATAGAAAATTAATAGCCCTAGTGTTATCGCATTTAATAGGAATGTAATCAATCACTTTGCCAAAATCTTTCAATTGTTGTTTCATCCAAAGAATTTGGGCGCAACAACAACTAGCAGCAACATACTCGACTTCTGTGGTGGATAAGGCAACCGACACTTGCTTTTTGCTAAACCAAGAAACTAGGCATTCTCCTATAAATTGGCAAGTCTTGAAAATGCCTTTTTTATCTAATAAACTACCCGCATAATTCACATCTGAATATCCTATGAGACTAAAGGATGAATCCCTAGGATACCATAACCCTAAGTGAATTGTGCATGTAAATACTTAAAAATTTTCTTAACAACATTTAAATGAGACTCTCTAGGAGAGGATTAGAACCTAGCACACATACATACACTAAACATGATATCTGGCCTAAAAGCAGTAAGATAAAGTAGAGATCCGATCATACCTTAATATCTCTTTTCATCTATCGTCTTACCCTATTCATCTTTGTTTAGCTTGATGGTACCACTCATAGAGGTTTTGGGTACTTTGCAACCATTAATGCCAAACTTCTTGAGTATCTCCCTTGTGTATTTGGCTTGGTTGGTGAAGATCTCTTCTTTGGTTTGCTTGATATGTAGACTGAAGAAGAATTTGAGCTCTCTCATTATGCTCATTTCGAATTTCCTAGTCATACACTTATCAAAATCCTTATAAAGAGACTCATTAGCAGCACCAAAAATGATATCATCAACACAGATTTATACAATTAGTGTATAATGCTCGTGCTTTTTAACAAATAGTGTGGTGTCCACCTTTTCTTTTTCAAAATCATTTTTTAAAAGAAATGAACTAAGTCTTTCATACCAAGCTCTTGGAGCTTGTTTCAATCCATATAAGGCTTTGTTCAATTTAAAAACATGATTTGGAAAACAATGTGACTTAAAACCAGGAGGTTGTTCAACATAGACTTCATCTTCAATAATTTCATTCAAAAATGCACTTTTAACATCCATTTGATAAAGCTTAAAATTCACGTGGCATGCAAAAGCTAAAAGTATCCTAATGGCTTCTAATCTTGCAACGAGGGCAAAAGTCTCATTATAATCTATGCTTTCCTCTTAGTTGTAACCCTTAGCAACCAATCTAGTTTTATTTCTTTTGATAAGACCTTGCTCATCTAACTTGTTCCTAAACACCCATTTGTAACCTACAATAGAGTGTTCTTTAGGCCTAGGGGCAAGTTCGCATACTTTGTTTCTCTCAAATTGGTTGAGTTCCTCTTGCATAGCAAGTACCTAACTCTCATCATCAAGAGCCTCATCAATTGATTTTGGCTCAATTTGAGAAACAAAGGCAAGATTATTATCTAAAGGATGAAGTTATGATCTAGTACTTACACCCTTGGAGGTATCACCGATGATCAAATCCTTGGGGTGATATTTGGAGAATCTCCAACCTTTGAGTAGATCTTGGTTTGGCTCATCTCTTTGTTGATGTTGTGCCTTTTCATCTTCTTTTGATGATTCACCTCCTTCCTTGCTTTTATCCTCTTTTCTTGTAGTGTCTTCCAATTCTAGCTTTTCAAAATCACCGACAAGATCATCAATAAGAACATCTTTCCCAAGATCAAGTTTACTAGATTCATCAAACACAACATTCATAAACTCTTCAATTACCATTGAATTCTTGTTAAAGACTCTATATGCCTTGCTAGAGGTGGAATAGCCTAAGAATATTCCTTAATTGGTCTTGGAATCAAATTTTCCAAGATTATCCTTAGTATTTAAAATATAACACTTATATTTAAATACTCTTAGGTATGATATCTTGGGTTTTCTACCATTCTATAGCTCATAAAAATTTTTATTGAGAATGGGTCTTTTAACAACTCTATTTGCAATATAACACAAAGTATTAATGGCTTCGGCCCAAAAGTAATTCAATAAAGAATACTTATTAAGTATGGTCCTAGCCATTTCTACTAGTGTTCTATTTTTTCTCTCTACAAGACCATTTTGTTGTGGTGTTCTAGGAGTTGAAAAATTATGGAAAACTTCATTCTTCGAACAATAAATTTTAAAAGACTCATTATGAAATTCATTTCCATGGTCACTTCTAATAGAGGAAATGAAGTAACCCTTTCCATTTTGAACTCTTTTTGCAAAACTTTTGAAAGCATTAAAAGTATCATTCTTATGAGCTAAAAATGACACCCAAGTAAACTTAGAGTAATCATCAACTAGGACTAGTGCATAATGCTTTCCACCTAAGCTAGCACTCCTAGTGGGTCCTATTAAGTTCATATGAACTAATTGAAGAGTTCTAGAAGAACTTATAATATTTTTTGCTTTATGGGAGGTTTAATGTTGCTTCCCCATTTAGCAAGGACCACATGTCTTGTCTTTAGTGAAATTTAGCTTAGGAAGGCCTTTCACCAACTTTCCTTTAGATAGGCTTTGAAGAAGATCCATGCTTGCATGTCCAAGCCTTCTATGCCATAACCAAGCTTCATTGCTCAAAGACATAAGACACTTAAAAAATTGGATAGCCAAATTGTTTAAGTCAATTGAGTAGGTATTGTCTTTCCTTTTACCCTTAAAGATAACCTCACCATCCACTAAAGTGGTGACTCGGCATTCCCTAGGATCAAAGGTGACTTTATTACCTTTGTCACACAATTGACTTACACTCAACAAATTATATTGCAAGCCATTAACTAATAAAATATTATCAATTAAGGAACAACCATTCTTATCAATGGTTCTAATGCCAATTACCTTACCCTTGGTATTGTTACCAAATGTCACATTTCCACCCTCTTTTTCCTTCAATGTCATGAATAACTTTTTATTTCCAGTCATATACTTGAAACATCCACTATCCATATGCCAATTGCTTGATTTGGTGGGTGCCACACTCCCCTACATAATAAAAGTAAGTCACATTTTCTTAGGTACCCAAGCATACTTAGGTTTGAGGAGGTTGGGAGTTAAAGGGTCCTCTAATTTGAGGTGAGCCTTCCTAATAAAACAATGAATATTTAGATGCCCAAATTTCATGCAATAATGGCATTTGAGTTTAGACTTAGGAGTCTTTCTCCTATGCACAAATTTAGTATGAGCAAGAGGACTTCTCATACCTTGATTATGTGAGTGCATGCATGTGCATGTGTGATGAAAAGTAGTAGAAAATTGTTTATGAGTGTGACCATGCTTTTTGTTGTACATGTAGGCATGGTTAACTCTTTGAATCTTGGCTCTTGAGCTTGGGAGAGCCTTCCCTTTGCCCTTAAGCTTAGGAGGCTTAGTGCGAGGAGCACTTTTCTTTTCAATTATCTCAATACTTGAGGTTTGAGGTTCAGATGATCTAACAAATGTAGTATGTGATGATGAGGAGGCTTCATTGAAGCCTAGATCATGTCTAATGAATGGTGGTCTTTGAGACACAATCAATGTGTCCAAGGCTTCCTTTCCTTTGTGGAACTAGAGATTGAGCTTCTAAGCTTAATGACTTCTCCTTTTAGAGAGTCATTCTCTTTTCTTAATGAAGCCAATGAAAAAGATGATATAGAAAAATTTTTCATAAATTTTTTGAGCTCATTATTTGATGCTTTAAATTCGCTTACAATATCATTGAGGGATTTATAATCATCCTCTAATTTTTGACATTTTTTCTTATAAGACTTCATTTGTGACTTGTATTTGTCACATCTCATAGTAAGACTTCTAGAAGCTCTTCATCTATCTCAGCAAAATCATTTAAATCTGAATAAAAGTGAGAAGAAGTACTTACCTCATTTGGAGAGTCTTCTTGTGCCATAAAACAAATGTTGACAACTTCTCCTTTTTCTTCATCTTCACTTGAGCTGTCATCCCAAGTGGTTGAGAAACTCTTCTTCTTCTCCTTGTCCCATCTCTTCTTCTTCTTTATTTTGGGACAATCATATTTGATGTGGCCTCGCTTGCCACATTCATAGCAAGTGACTTTATTGAATTTCTCTCTAGGATTAGGAGTTGTCTTCTTAAAGCTTCTTCTCTCTTTTCTTCTTATAGTTAACTCCTTTGTCCTTTTTTAGAGCATTGCTAGCTCTTCTTCTTTTTTGTCATTTTCTTCATCACTAGAGGTTATTTCTACCTCCTTCTCTTTTGTTGAGGATTTGAGTGCCAAGGTTCTTCTTTCTTTTTCTGATTTTTCTCCTTAGCCCCTTACTTTCTTCATTTGTTTATCCTTTTGTAAGGCCAACTCATGAGTTAAGAGTTTGCCTATCAACACATCCGTAAAAACCTTTCCAATCTCTGGGTTGGACTATTGAATGCTGTGCACTCTTGCACCAAACTTATCTAATGAAAGAGTTTTAAGAATTTTTGTGTTTACCTCATAGTTTGTGAGAGTCCTTTTGAATTTCTTCATGTTAGTGACGATGGATAGGAGTCCATTCGTCATTTTGGTGATGCTTTCATGGTTTTTCATCATGAAGAGCTCCTATTCCATCACATACATCTCTAATCAGCTTGATTTAACCAGTGTTGTGCCCTCATGATAGTTTTCAAGAGTCTTCCAAATGGCATGTGTTGTTTGACAGTGTTGCACTCTTTCAATCTCTTTCCTAAAGAGAGAGAGTTTAGAAGAATGGTCATTGCTCTCTTGTTTTTGCCATTTGACCTCCTGTGAGCTTCAACTCGATCATCCCTTGGAATGAGTTCTTCAATTCCATCCACTACTTTAGAGGGTGGCTTCTATTCTTTGACAACTACATCCCAAAGGTCCACTACATCTGTGTCAAGATAAATCTTCATCCTATACTTCCAATGAGTATAGTCGAATCCATCAAAGTTGGGCTTGAGGTGTGAGTGGATTCTCTGTTGTGCCATGAAATTTGCTCACCCAATTAAGGCTTGTATGTAAGACTTAGCTCTGATACCACTTGTTGGCCCTAGGCACCAAAAAGAGGAGGTTGAATTGGTGTTTAGAAAAAATTAAAATGAGGATAAAGAAGAGTAGAAAATAAGACACAAGATTTATAGTAGTTCGGGTATAATCAACCCTACGTTCACTCCTCAATTCTCTGTAATTGGGTGTTTCACTAACTTCAAATGGTATTTCCAAGCTCACACCTAACTTTTATACTTTATGTTTTCAAGGCTCACACAATAACCTTTCTTACAAGTGTTTTCTAAGGTTAACACTAAAACCTCTCTTAATTGTTTTCACAGGCTCACACTATAACATTTCTCTAGTATTTTTACAGGCTCACATTGAAACCTATTACAATTGGTGTTTATGCTCACACCAAACAATCACTTAAAGAATAGAAAGAATGAGTAGCAAAAGTGCAAGAGTTTTGTTACAAATTTATGAATTCTCCTGCATTTACATATGTTTGGTGGAGTATTTATAGCCTATACCCACCAAAGAGACGTTACACTATGAAGCTCATTAAATCTCCAAATCAAGCTAGGTAGATTTTGCATTAATTGCATGAAGGCGAGAGTCGCGGTCGCTACTAAAGATTTGCAGTCGCGACATTTCAATTTTCATACGTGAGCTCAAAATTGAGACAAAAAACTTCGTTTGTGTCTAACGGCTAGTCCACGTGTCATCTCGTCATTGGTCCATCAGGAAAATATAGTCGTTGTTTTCTAATTGCCCACAAAAGTCGCGGTTGTGATTATTCTTTGTACAGGGCGCAACTTAGGACTCAAATTCTTTTGTTTGAAAGTCAATCTTCATCTTCTTGAATCGTGATTGCTACCCAAAATGTCGCCCTCACTAATTTTGTTCTTCAATGGTTACTTGGGACACTTGACACATTGTGGTTATGGACTTGGTTTTCTCCTTAGTCACTATGAAATTCGCGGTCGCAAATGAGACGCAACACTGATCGCAAATTTGTCTGTGACTTTAACACTCCCATCTTTGGATGATTTGCGACATAGATGATACCCACAAATTCGTCTGGCCTAGTTTCACCCTGTTCTTGAGCTAGGTCGCGGTCGTGAATTATAAGTCACTGATCGCGAATTTGGATGAACTTTGCCTTCTTGAAAATTATGAACTTCATCCAACTTCCACTTGAAAAACTAACTTAATTCTGCAAAACCACACTTAATTGAAACATTAAAATTGATCAATATCCTTTAACAAGATCAAAAAAGGTCTAAGACTTAAGATTAACCATCTTAGTCCAACAATAATTTGAATCATATCATTATTTTCATCTCAATTCAAATTTACTATCACGATATGAAAAATAGATAGCAAAGATTTATTATATATTATGTTGGTGGGTGAGATAGTTAGTTATTTGGCTAATATTTTTAAAAACTTATGTCTTTTTAAATTTTTATAATTATACCCAAAGTCTTAAAAATAAGTTAATTTATGCTAATTTGGCCTATTTAGTTGTAATTCTACTCAAAGTCAAAATTAGATTAATTAACTTGTAGTAATTATTGATGTAAAAAATCATATGTTTAAAAAAATAATTTTTTTAATATTGTAGGTAATGTTCTATTGTTCAAAAAATATTTTATTTAAAAATAAAATCATTTTTTTAAAAAAAGAAGTTAACAAATCTAATCTTGATTATAAATAAAATTACAACTAGATATGCCAAAATGTAATACAATAACATGTTTTTTAAGTTTTCAGTAGAATTGTAAAAAGTAAAAAAAAAAAATTAAAATTGTAAAATAACGATGATAAGATAATATTTTTTTTTTCTAATTCTCTTGTAGTTAGGTTTTTTTAATGTAAATAGTTTTTCTTCTAATATTTCTAATAAATATATACTTAAAAACCTTTCTCTTGTTTAATGTAATATTTCTTTATTCTTAAAAAATAGCATTTCATTGCAAATTAGAGACAAAATAGAAATTTTATACTATGTGTAATATTTGTTAATAATATTTCACTTTACTTATTCTTATAATTATTTTTCTATTTTTACCCATCATATATATATATATATATA
>CATIWR010119596.1:0-30080 GCA_949677035.1 Omphalea diandra | reverse complement strand
AGGGTTCTGTATACCTAATCGTCATTATCAATGGACAGTCATGCCTTTTGGTCTAAAGGTGGCCCCTTCTCTTTTTCAAAAGGCAATGATAAAAATATATGAGCCACTACTCCACAGTGCTTTGATCTACATAGATGATGTTCTGTTATTTTCTGAAGATATGACAAGTCATATTCAGCTTTTACAACAGTTCTTTAATCTTACTCAAGCACATGGAATCATGTTATCAGAGAAAAAGATGCACGTGGCTAAAGATGAGATTGAGTTTCTGGGAATGATTTTCAAAGATGGAGCATATGTTTCTGGTCCACACATTGGATCAGAATTATTAAAATTTCCAGACTCAAATTTGACTCAAAAGCAAGTTCAGCAATTTCTTGGAATTGCAAATTATCTGAGAGAGTTTGTTCCTCATTACACAAAGCTGGCTCGTCCATTACAGCTGTATCTCAAGAAAGATTCTCCACCTTGGGGAATGGAACAAACAGCTGCAGTAAAAGTTTTGAAAAAGCAGCTACAGAACTTGCCTCCACTACACATCCCAACCAATGGAAAAAGAATTCTTCTTTTTATAACTGCAACCACATTCTTTGTGCTCCTCCTTAGGACATTTGATCATCAGATCACTCCTTCTACATGCAGTTTTTAATGTGGGTTGTTTCTGTCTGTCCAGCATTTGTGTAATGACTTTTTGTTCATTGCATAACTTCTCAAGTCCTTGAAGCATGAGTTGATAGATTTCTCCAAAGGAATAATCATTAATTGATCTATCTTTGTTTCTCATGATTTGATGCATGGCATTAGTGAGGACTTCAGGAAGAGAAGTAATGAAAGCTTCTTTGAGATCTGGGCTTGCCCATCCACTCAACTGGTAAAACTTCTTTGACATGTTTTGATAATGTAAGTCCAGATCAGATTTAAGAAGAGAACAGCACTTCATTTTGAAATATTCTCTACGGCTAATGTCTGTGAAATCATTTGCTTTTCCTCCGAATTCACCATAGATCATTCCAAGAAATTCAGCTGGTCCTGGTGCTTGGAGTAGTCGAAGCTTTGAGTATTCATCAAAGGCAGAGTACCATTCCTGCATTCTCCCTGTCATTCGAGCTAAGAATTCTTCTAGAACAGTACGAAGCACTGCTCCAGGTTTTTTCATTTGGGTTTCTAACCAAGCCCGAAATTCTTGAAAACGGTCTCTATAGTCGGCAGGAGAAATATTATCCACAGTAAACCATGGGCCTCCAGAAGAGGAAGAAGCCCTGGTATTTCTGGCACCAGCATGTGGATCTGTAGTATCCATTTCTTCTGGAGGATCTACAGTATATGATTGGGCTGTTTGTGTTGGTGGATCAGCCATGAATAGTTCTTGGACCGACTCATCATCTGTACTTGAAACATCACCAATTTCTTCAGGAGAATAAGAACTATCAGAAAGGAATCCAGGTTGAAAATCTGAGGATTCAGATATCATATTGACTTGAGGCATGGATAATGTGGCTTTTTCCAGATATGATACTAATGAATTTATCATACTGGAGGTTGGAGGTGGCTCTTTTGGTTTTGGAGGGTCTGGTGTTTTTACGGATTCAGCAGATTTTGTAGATGGCATAGAAGTATCTGAATACATAGGAAATTTTCCAGCCTTATACTTCTTATGGAACAAATCTGTTTTTAGACCCATAAACTCCTGGTCTTCTATGCTAGGGATAATAAGGACAGGTGATTTAGAAGCTGGTTTTGGTGGAAGAGGGATATCAAAAGGATCATACATAGGTTTAGGTTGATGTCTGGGAGATTGAAGGTCTGCCTCAATCCTTTGGATCTGATCCTTTAATCTTTGGATTTCTACAGACTTTCTTCGAATTTCTTCCAACTGGGCCCTCTGATCCAATAAGCCCATTATCTCCTTATTTCGGATCTCCAGCTCACTTCTAAGCCCATATAGTAGAGAATAAATCTCTTTTTGAGATTCTGTCATTTTATCCTCTACTTTCTGCACCTGATTTGATACTTGATCCACCATTGACTCAATCTTTTGAAGGATTCTGTTTTGAGCCAATGCATTTGAAGTCTGCCAGTTTAAAACTGCTTCTCCAGCAGTTACTTTTAATGGTTGACCTTGTGGACTCACACCAGTAGGAGTAGTGATAAAAGGAGTTTGACGAACATTAGTGTTTAGGTTTGTGGATTCCTGTAATGAAGGAAACTCTTCTGAAGATAGATTTGGAGGTTGATACATGAAACAAGAAGGAAGAGTTGGAGGTTTTGGGTAATCTTTGGCAAGGGCTTTTATGGCTTATGTGTAACAAGATAAAGGTGCTGGGGTTTGAGGTTTGCATGGTACTGGTAAAGGTTTTGGTTTTACTGGTCCATATTGTACCACATAGTCATATTTTCCAGAAGGTTGTCCCAAACATCCCACCGTTGGATCTCCATCTTCAAATCTTCTTTGGAATTTTTCCTCCGAACATCCTCTCCTCTGCTTTTCTTCTTTTTCTTCATCTTCCAGCCTATCTGCAAAACAATCATCACAATTGCATCCGCCCCAGTAACAATGGCCATTCCTTTTGAATGCATAGACAGGTTGACCATCTGTTTGAAAGTACTCGGTGGGAACTTTTTGTTCAGGTTCATATGGCTCCATCATCATCTGTGTTGTAAACATAACATCATCTCCTAATGGAAGAACTGGCCTGTTGAACCTAGTTTCAATAGTTCCATCATTTCTCTTTATGTGAATAGGCTTCAGAGATTGAACAGGCTGATTATCTTGATGCATCCTTTCATAGCTAGTCACCCAAGCTTCAGGAAGAAGCTTAATTAATTCTTGCCTGTCGATTTGCCTTGGAACATGAATACAAGTTGGGACCTTGTTTGTTTCTGCTAAGATCAACAGAGATTCATCATTATGTGGAAGAGTCAGATCCATAGAATGATTCTAAACTCTGTAGATCATCTGATAGTGGAGCGTTGCTGCTGTAGCTGAGGTCACCTGAGGAGCTCCTACTATCTGAATCTGAACCTGCAAAGCCTGCAATATATTTGGATCTCGCAGGGCCATGTTATAATTGGGATAGAATGTAAACATTACAGTGCCAGCATTGAGAGAGGTCTCAATGGTCCCAATTACAACATGTTGATATTGCAGATATCTCCTGTCAAGGAGAGAGATTCTTGCAAACACCGGAAGTCCCTTCCTTCCATGATAGCTGACTGCTAGCCTTATAGCACCAAAGTGCATATGAGTGTATCCTTGAGTAAGCCATTGTTGAATAAATTCAGGAGGAATCTCCAGATTTATAAACTGTTCTAACCCAGAGGCTTGAACAGGACATTGATCAAAACTAGAGGCTTGGACATACTCTTTAACACTCTTAATGGAAGGTTTAATCAAAGAACGTAAAGTTCTAGAGAAACTACTTTTAGTTTTGGAAAAAGCATCATAGTTGTATCAGAGCCTGGTTCTTCATTTTCTGGGGGGTGAATGGAAATAGTAATTGGTGATAACAGAGGTAAACTTTTAACTCATGGCAAACATTCTTGAACAACCTTCTTCTTCTTCTTCTTCGTCCTCAAAACCTATTGAACCTTCTTCTTCCTTTAGAACTGTTCCGTTAACAGTAACAATTCCTCCACCTGTAACATATAAAAAGTCTTCTGCTTCCAAAATAGACTATTTATATGAACTTTCCTATATTCCTGATGACAATAAGATACAAGAAGAAAAAGAATTCTTCAGACAGATGCTAGTGACCACTTTTGGGGTGCTGTATTAATTGAAGAACAAAAAGGGCAAAAGCGTATTTGCGCTTATGCTAGTGGAGCTTTCAAACCATCTGAAGAGCATTACCATTCTACGTTCAAGGAAATCTTAGCTGTAAAGAATGGAATTCAAAAATTTGAATTTCATTTGATAGGACATAATTTTCTTGTCCTTATGGACTGTTCCTCATTTCCTAAGATTCTAAACTTCCGAGGGAAGCAAGTCCCAAATGCTCAATTATTAAGATGGAAAGACTGGTTTAGCAAATACACTTTCCAAGTTCAGCATATAAAAGGAGATCAGAATTTAATTCCAGATTTACTCACAAGACCCTTCACTTCTCTCTCCTTAATTGCTAAACATTGCTCCTTCCCTGCCTTCATGATGGCAACCAACTCCAGCACATCTTATAACTATAGCACTACTGAGATTCCAGACTCCTCTACAATTCCTGGATCATCAACAGTGCCTGAGTCATCTACAATACCTGATACGGTATTATCCCTTTCATCAGTCCAAAACTATTCATCATCTTCTTCAGATGATGCTTATCTCATGAGTGGTCTTCCTCCAGAAATAAAAACTCCAACCACTCACTCCAAAATCCTCATAGAAGCCAAGAAACAGTTGTTTTTATACCAGGCCTTTCTTCTCAAAAAGTATGGACCTATCTTTATGGATATATTAGGGTTTCATCCTACTTATCCTTTCCTGAAGGTTTATACTTTCTTAGATTTCTCAGCTGTTTTCACCACAGGATGGAAGTGGCCAAAAGAATTTCTTATTTTTCTATGGTATTTTTGTTGCTTATACAAAATTGCCATAGAAATCTCTGGTCTTATCTCCAAGAGATCAGGGAAAAACGTAGGACTAATCCATTCCTGATAACCTTCCTTCAATGGTTTCAACCTCTTAGTGTCTGGGAAAGTACTCTGAAAATAAAGACACTAAACTGTGAGCCTACCACAGCTTTAAATAAAAGGTTGATATATGTGATCCACAGGCCATGTTTCATGAGTCTTTCTAGTAATCATCCTCAACTCATGCCCCATATTAGTTTATATAAAGAATCTCAATATTCTTTATGGGGAGATGCATTGGAACACTTTGAAGATTTCAGAAAATTACAGAAGTTCATGTTTGAACAAAATAAAGTTGTTCCCAATGAATTATGGCCAAGAATCAGTGAAGAAGCTCCTTGGGATAATCTTCCATCTCAGTACTATAAGAGTTTAAAAACAACCAGTGAAAAATGGGGAAAAATCCCCTATCATGATACTCTTATCGATGATACTACAGGAGATTATTTTGAGCCAAAGCCTTACTCACTTGATCCCTTCGACATGGCTTTAAGATGGGATGCTGATATCATACCGGATAAGGATCACAAAGCAGAGTGGCAGACAGGAAAACGTGGAATGGACCCATAGCGTGTAAAGTAAGGAATAATGCTTAGTGTGTTGTAAAGTTTGTTTGGTGTGATGTAAAGTAAAGAATAATGCTTAGTGTGCTGTAAAGTAAAGTTTATTTTATCGTAAAGTGTGTAAAGCAGATTCCTTCTTATCAATAAGGAATCTTTGTGTTTGCAAGGAAAGAGCTTTTCTTGCTATATAAGAAGCTCTTTCTTCAGTTGTAAGATAAGTTAGTTCGGAATAAAAATCTTCTCTTTGAAAAATTATGAGTTTCTAAGTTTCTTCAATTACCTCTGTTAGATCCCTTTACTTTTCTTAATCTCTCCCATTCATTACAAAGGCTTTTTTTCATAAGTTTCTCACTAAAAGGATTATGGAGCTAGTACAGAAAATTGGAATAGTGCAGTAAGGCAGGGAAAGAGGCCGTTTGTCCGCCTTAGGCTTGGGTGTGCCGCTTCAGGACTGTAGGCCAGACAATTATGCTCCAATGTTGACCAAAGATCTTGTATAATTCTACCAGAAGCATTGTTGATTTCATTTGAATCAATGGTGGTTGTTGTCATAATCATATCTGTGGGAGGCTTATGCTCATAGTGTTGAAGAATTTTCAATGCCCATTGACAACACTTTTAACGCTTATTAAGATATGAATGTCCTTCATTGAGTGGTCCAGTGCTTATAACTCAAACTAGAGCATTCATCAACATATGCTGGTGAATTTTCAATGCTTGTTGGATGTACTCAACACTTATTGAGATACTGAATTTGACTTATTGGGGGGTCCAGAGCTTTTAGAATAATCTAAAGAACTTTTTTAATGCATAAAATTAAATGTATAAAATAATAGATAATCCTTTATTACATTGCTGTTGTAAATAATTATAAATTTTAAATATTTTATTTTATTATTTTATTTACTTGATAATTTTTTATAAAATAATAATTAATCATTAATTAATTATTTAATTATTTAATAAAAATAAAATATTAAATTTATGTTAAATTTGTTATTATAATCATTGAACACAATATGCAGATTTATGATTAGTATCTAATTATTGCTTAAGGAATTTAATTAATTTAAGTGTTTTAGTACCTCTGTTTAACGATTAATCCATCAAGCTAAAAAAAAAGGAGAGCGACTTGAAAGTATCTAACGTGGCTCTACCAATTTGCCACTTCTAAATGATTCCATTAAAAACAAAGAAAAAGCCTTTATATTTATCCGTCCCAACGAACAGAAAACACTGTTCAAATCTGAATTGAGAGACTGAAATGACAGAAAAAGTATTTACTGGTATTATGCAAGTGAACCATTGGATTAAAAAAAGGCTGTGTGAGCCAGTAAGAGATATTCTGAATAGAGAGGAAATGAAGTACAGTTACTGTTGCAAAATAATTATTAAGGAAAGTTAAAACGCAAGTTGTCGGCTACTGGAAAAAAGAGGGAACAAAGATTTATGGACGTGGGTACCATATAACATTAATTGCCCATCACCAAAATAAAACCAATTTTCCATCAATTCCATACTTACTGGGCCTCCACTTTTATTTCTGTTATTATTTATCTACCTAAATTGACCATATTATATGCATATTTAAGTATTTAATGAGGGGCAAAATAAGTCGAAAATATTATTGGGGCTACTGATTTTATAGGTTCTGTTGTGACAATGACTGAGGAAGGCGGTTTGTAGGGATGTCTATTTAGATTTTTTAAAAAATATATAATTTATTTTTGTTGTAACAGTAATTTTGTATATTATTTTTTAAAATTTTTTTAAATGAAAACAATAATTCTCATACATAAAATATCAAATATAAAATTATTAATACATCTAAAAAATTTAAAACTTATAATTGATAACAAATTACATTGACACTAAGTATATTGAATTTAATTTAAAAAGTAATTATTTTTTTATAAAAATACAATTATATTGATAGAGTATTAAACTCTATATAACAGCAAATGCATGTTCCACTTGGTGATTATATTAAACCATAACTCAATAGTTTGTTTTTAAAAGAGTTCAATTGAATTAATATAAAAAATACATTAATTATTTAAATAATATTATAAATTACTCTCATAAAAAGATAATGATAACATCTATATAAGAGAAACTACACTTTCATTAAAGAAAAACTAAAAACTTCAGTCAAGTTATAAAAAAAAATAAATACAATTATAAAATCTATAAAAATAAATATATATTTATATTTATTGAAATATAAAATAAAATAATTATGAATTACTGCCAGTGATTTATCCTGCGACAATCCCAAATAACAAACAACAAAAAAAGAGTTTTAAAAGAAAAATAAAAAAAGAAGACAGCTAAGGTTTCTAAATTGGAATTGATTTAAAATCTTTGATTACACATTCACATTTTAATACAAAAATTATTATGAAAAAAGCTACTCTTTCAATTCAGAAATTTAATAACGGGTTTGATTATATATTTGTTTTGATAATAAAATCAAAATATATTCCTTGTAATGAAAATAAGAAGTTACACTAATTTATTTCAGTTTTTCATTCTTTTAAATTTTCATAAAAAAAAAAATACTAACATGCTCATTTATGTTTTTTGAATTTAAGAAAAAAGTCTTGGCAATTCCATTTTAAAAATATTGATATGACAAATTGTTGGTAGATCTGCATTAAAAAAATTTCTTAATAATTTAAATTGGCATGTATTTGCATAGAGAAAGGTAGGACAAAGACAAAAGCAGTGGGGACAGTTGGTCACATCAGAAGGGGAACCGTTTGGTTCTATTGGTAGAGGTGAGGCCTATAGAGAGGGCCAAGCCAAGGGATGGATTTGGACGGAAGGAGCACAGCCAAAATGGGGTAATGGCTAGCAACAAGTGACAAGCGAACTTGAGAGCTTCTTTTAAACGCGCTTCTTTTAAACACACATAAATGGAATCTCTAAACAATTACATTAATCGGTTAATTTATAAAAAGCTCAGCAGACCCCAATATGGAGTAATAAGTTTCATTCACAGAAACTATTTTTCAAAATAGATATTTTTCACATTTTTCATTATTTAGTGCATATAGAAAAATTGATCAATAAAAAACATTTTTCGTATCAAAAAGAAAATTAAATCATTTTTAAGAAAATGATTTCTCATTTTAAAGATAACAAGTCATGTTTTAAATTTCGACAAACACATTTAAATAAAAAATAAATTTTATATATATATATATATATATATATATATATATATATATATATATATATATTATCACTAATCATTCTTCGCTACCAATAACCGTTATCAAACATCATCAAAGCATGACGATTGCCAAAAATAAGTAAGATCTATAAAAATTTTCATTTTAATATATTTTTTCTTATATTAAATAATTAATAGTATAAATGTAAAATATTTATAGTTTATATTTTGTCTTATAAATTGTTCGACTAAATTATTTAAACCTAAGTCAACACTCCCTTTTGATCTTGACAATATAGATTGAAAGTAACTAATATCAATCTTAAGTGTTGATCTTGCAAATATTAAGTTAGAACCTTAGTAGAAATTGAATAGAAGTGATAAGAAGCAAAAAAAAAAAACTAAAAAAAATAAGAAAATATGCCTCCTAAAATCTCGACTACGACATTCAAAAGAACTATTGAAGATTTAAAAATCTCGGCCGCGAATTTTTTGTAGCAACCATGACATGAAGAAAAATAAGAACTCTAAAGCTCATTTCATGATGGGTATAGCGGCTAGTTAGTGATCGCGACATTCGTACAGGCCGCAAATTTATAGACTTGACCACGACCGTTGAAACCGTTAGATAGATCTAACGACTAGTTTTCTAAAGGACTAGTGTCAAGTTGCAATGTGTCACTAGCCATTAGGCACAGTCTAAAATCTTGATCGTGAATTGTTTGTCTTGATCACAAATTCCTTGTCTCAACTGTGACTTTCGTCTGATAAGCATTAAATGCAAGATTTGTCTAGCATACTTTGGAGATTTGGGTATAGTTTTTTGTATAATATCTCTTTGGTGGTTGAAGCCTATAAATATACCACTAAATGGACTTGAATGCAAGAGAATAACCATTGATTATGCCAAAACTCTTGCAAAGTTAATTCTCACAACTTTAACTCTTCGATTCTTTGTACATAATTTAGTGTGAGCTTTAAGCACCTTGGGTTTGAGTTTAAGAGTGTGCCTTTGTTTAGAAAATTCTTGTTTGAGTTTTAAAGTGAGCCTTGAAAAACTCTTGTATAGATTTGAGTGTTAACCTTGGCAAAACACTTGTGTAAGGTATGAGTGTAAGCCTTAGGAAAACACTTGTAAGGTTTGGTGTGAGCCTAAACATAAAGTTGAGTGTGAGCTTGTAAAACACCAATGATTTAGTGAAACACCCAATTGGTGAATTGGGGAGTAGATGTAGGGTTGGTTAATACTTGAACCACTATAAATCTTTTATGTTCATTCTTCTCCTATTTTTTCTTCAATCTTTTATTTGTGTATGCTTCCTCCAAAAGTTCAAATTTCTCACTAATTCAACTCTCTTTTTCTTGGTGCACAAGGACCAACAATTGGTATCAGAGCCAAATCTCAATTCAAGCCTTAATTTTGTGAGAAAAGATCAATGGCTCAAAAAGGAATCCACTCTCACCTTAATCTCATCTTTGATGGCAATGATTATGCTTTTTGAAAGAATAAAATGGAGATATATCTTGATAGCGATCTCATCAACTTATGGGATTACGAACTTAAAAATGGAAGCATTCAATAAAGATGGTTGAAGGAGTGGAGGTGGCGATTGTAAGAAAAGAATGGAGTGAAGCACATAGGAAGACAAATGGGATGAACAAGAAGACAATGAGTATTCTCCTAAAACTCCATGTAAAGGGAAGAAATTGGGAGAGTCCAATATTGCCAAACCATACATGTCATATGGAAAGTACTATAAAACTATCATCAAGTAGGCCAGTGATGTATGTGACGAAATGAAAGCCCTTCATAATGAAAGAAAATGAAAGCATTACTGACATGACAAATAGACTCCTCTTTATTGTTAATACCATGAAGAAGTTTGGGAGAATTCTAATAAACTATAAGGTAAATACTAAAATCCTTAAACCTCTTCCATTGGATAAACTTGGTGTAAAAGTATGCTACATTTAAAAGTCTAATCTAGAGATTATGAAGGTGTCAACTGATGTTCTCATTAGCAAGCTTCTCACTCATGAGATGGCTTTCAAGAAGGATGAAGAGATGAAGACGCGAAGAGGACAAGGAGATAAAAAGGAAAAGAAAGGTCTCACCTTTATAGCTCAAGAAAATAATTCAAGCTTAAGTGACTCAAATGAAAGTGACAAAGAAGAAGAAGAGTTTGCCAAGATATCAAGAAGGACTAAGGAGTTGATGAAAAGGTGAAGAGAAAGAAGAAATCAAAGAAAGTCATCTTCCTACAACTAAAAGGAAAAGAGGAAAAACTTCAAGGCTATTTGAGATTACAATTCAAGCAGTGAAGAAGAAGATGAAGAAGTTGCAAACTTTTATTTCATGGCTCAAAAGGACTTTTCTAATGAGGTAAGTACTTCACCACACTCTTGTGATAAGAATGATGCATTTAATGATATGTATTTTGAAGCTTTAACTATAAATTATGAGAAATAAAAATCAAAAATAAAAGTTTATAAGAAAAGGTGCTCAAAACTTGAGGATGAATTTAAATAATTAAATGATCTTGTAAATGGCTTAAGAACTTCTAATAAAGAGCTCAAAAAATCTTTAAAAAATCTCTTAAAAAACTCTCCTATGTTGATTTTTTAATAAAAGAAAATGACACTTTAAAAGATAAAGTAATTGAGCTTAGGAATTTCATCTCAAGATTTCATAAAGGGAAAGAAGCTTTGGATACTCTCATTGTATCTCCAAAACCACCCTTAGTGAGATATGGTTTAGGCTTCAATGGAGATTCCTTATCTACATCTTCTCCTCCTACATTTATTAGAGCATCAACACCTCCAACTTCTAATATTAAGGTTGTTGGAAAGAAAAGTGTTCCAAACACTAAGCCTGCTAAGCCTAAATGCAAAGGTAAGGCTCCCCAAGGCTCAAGAGCTAAGTTTCAAAAAGCAAATCATGCATACATTTATACTAAGAGGCATACTTAAAGGCACACACATAAAAACTTCCCTTCTACTCCTTATCACTCATGCACCCTTCTACTCCTTATCACTCATGCACTTACATGCATTCTCATAACCAAAGTATGAGAAGGTCTCCTACTCATACTAAGGTTGTGCAAAGGAGAAAGACTTACAAGTCTAAACTCTAATGTCACTATTGCACAAGGTATGGTCACATAAATATACTTTATTATATTAGAAAGGCTCACCTCAAACTAGAGGATCTTTCTAAGACTAACTCCTAAGGACCTAAGTATGTTTGGATACCAAAACAAAGTGTTTAATATTGTAGGATGGGGACTCCTTCATTAAATTCTCATCATGGAAAATATAAAGGTGAATGAAGATTGCTAATGAAGAACGGATAAAGTTTCAAATGGTTATTCGGTATCAAGACATTGATACTAAACTTGCAATGTATCCCTTACCTCCTATGCTTTTAACTTGATATATTTATGTATATATTTAGGGGGAGTTGATATGTATTTTATTGCTTGATACATCTATATGTTGACATGTTTGATTTGAATTGATTGATTGTGTGATGAGTTGAATCAATTCATTTTACATTTGAGCTTTTCTATATTTCAAATGTATAAACCGATCATCAAAATATCATATACTTTATATTAGGGCCATATATGAAAATTTTTAAATCTCTGATCCTAGTTTGTGTGGTCAAATATCTTTAAATGATTGAATTATTTTGTATTTATGTTTTATGAATTTTCCAAATAGTTTATGTTTCATCCATTTATCTTTTTATATGACAAATTATGATCAATTGTGCAAATTGCTTGTGTTTGCTTTTATGATTTAAGTTTATGCAATTGACAAGTTTGTGGTCATTCTCTCTCTTATTCCCTTCTATTTCCTCTCTTTTTGATCTTGACAAAGGGGAGAGATAATTGGTTGAATATATAAAGGGAAAATATTCAAAAAGGCGGGAGAGAAAATTAAAATAAACTTGCAATAAGCTAAGACAATTATCTTATTGGAATAACTAAGGAGTATGAATTGAGGAAAAGCAATTTCATACTTATGATTTGAATCACTTTGTAATCATTCACTTTGGAGTATGTATAGTTAATTCTTTATCCTTTGCATATTCAATCTAAATTGTCAAAATAAAAAAAAAAAAAAGATTATTGGACTAGGTTGTTTAGATATAAGTCAAGACTCTTTTGATCTTGACAATATAGATTGAAAGGTTCTAATGTCAATTTTAAGTGTTGATCTTACATATATTAAGTTAAAACCACATTGGAAGTTGAATAGAAATGATAAGAAGCAAAAAACTCAAAGTATAAAAATCCGCCTCCGAAAATCTCAATCATAAATTTTGGTCTTGATCGCAACATTTAAAAGAACCACTGAAGATTCAAAAATTTTGATCACGAATTTCTTGTGGTGACTGCAACCTAAAGAAAAATAAGAACTCCAAAGCTTAGTTTGTTTTGTAATGAGTATAGCGGCTAGGTAGCAACCGTGACATTCATAGAAACCGCAAATGTATGGTCTCGACCATGACTGTTGAGATTCGTTAAAAAGATTCAATGGCTAGTTTTCTAAAGGACTAATGTCAAGTTGTCACATATCATTAGCCGTTAGACATAGTACAAAATTCTGACCATGAATTCCTTGTCTCAACCATGACTTTTGTCTGGCAAGTATTAAATGCAAGATTTACTTAGCATACTTTGAAAATTTGGGTATAGTTTTGTTTATAACGTCTCTTTAGTGGTTGAAGCCTATAAATACACCACCAAATGGACTTGAATGCAAGAGAATAACAATTGATTATGCCAAAACTTTTGCATAATTAATTCTTATAACTTTAACTCTTCATTTCTTTGTAATATAGTTTGGTGTGAACTTTAAACACTTTGGGTTTGGGTTTAAGAGTGAGTTTTTATATAAAAAAAAACTCTTGTTTGAGTTTTAGAGTGAGTCTTAGAAAACTCTTGTATAGATTTTAGTGTTAACCTTAGTAAAATATTTGTGTAAGGTTTGAGTGTGAGTCTTGGAAAAACACATGTAAGGTTTGGTGTAAGCATAAACACTAAGTTGAGTGTAAGCGTGTAAAACACTAGTGATTTAGTGAAACGCCCAATTGGTGAGTTGAAGAGTGGATGTAAGGTTGATTAATACTCAAACCACTATAAATCTCTTGTATTCATTTTTCTCCTACTCTTTCTTCAATCTTTTATTTGTATGTTTTTCCTCCAAAGTTCATATTTGTCACCAATTCAACCTCTTTTTTTAGGGCACAAGGGTCAACATAAATCAAAAGAAAAAGTGTACTCCAAACAATAAAAAATATATTACTAAAAATAAATTCTCAGACATATTATTTTTTATAAAACAAAGTCTATATTATAATGTGTCATGGATATAAAATACATACGTGTTATATGAAACTATCAATAATTAAATTTTCATAATATTGCTCATGTTAATTATTAATAAATTATAATTTTTAATCAATAAATTTTAATTCAATAGGACTAGCTACTCTCATTTCATGATTTTTGAGCTATGAATTTCAACTTGTTGAAGTTTAACAGTTAACTAAAAATAATAATTTTTTATTACAAATATTATGGATTTATAGACCTAACAAAGCAAATTTAAAAGAATATGAAATAGGCAAAAATCTCAGTGTTTAAGAATTTTAAATAAATTTATATATATATATATATATATATATATATATATATATATATATATATATATATATGTTAAAATAAGAAAAATGGTATCTAATTTTATTGACAAAGTAAAAAATAAATAACCAAATCAAATCAAATCAATTAGTTGAGTTTTTGTAATATTAAAATTAATATAACACAGTAAAAGAATAATGAGACTATTTAGTGGAACAAACTTTAAAAAAATTTGTGAAGGCAAAATAGATTCTCAACCACTTATATCAAATAAAATTTTTAGAAGAGCAGCGAACTTAATATGACTAAGGCAAAAATAAAGAAAAAAGAGTTTGTTATATTTACCTTAATTATATCCTATGTAGTATGAAAATGAAAACATAAGAAAATAGGGAAGTAAAAAATGTCTCATGGAAAAATAATATTTTATAGAATATAAATAAAAAAATATGAGAAAAATACAGAGTTATCGAAATGCGAAAAATGCGTCTCAAATGCAGAAATATAACCCAATTGAAATTTTCAAACAACATAGATTATATCTACAATTTGGAGATGTAGTTTTCCCATTATCTTGATCATACTAATGTAGAAAATTGGAAGGCTTAATTACTCTGAATCTCTTTATATTTGTCATATTTAATAAAGTCATCCTTTATTTTTTAATATTATATTAAATTATTTCTCACATTTTTTTATGTTATACTCAAAAGTCATTTCGTTACATTCATATGAACGTTATAAATATTTTTTTTTTTTAATGTAACGAGACACATATAAAGAATGACTTGGTATAATATTTTTTAAAATGGAAGAATAATTTAGTTAAATATGACAAATATTAAAAGATTTAGAGTAATCAACCTAAAAAAATGACATTCTTAATGTCGAATAACTTTTTAGTGTAATAGAACAAACGTGAGAAATGACTTAGTATAGTATTAAAATGTGAACAACAACTTAATTAAATATGACAAATGTCAAAAGTTTACAGTAATTAACCCAAATTAAAAACTATGGATAAGAAAACCAATAAAGTCTTGTGTTATATATATATATATATATATATATATATATATTCACTTATGAATTAATTTTGGATATAAGGTGATATATTGAACAATGCAAAATGATATAGCTAAATATTCATGATTCTTCATTAGAGTGAAAGAATAATAATATACTATACTTCCTAATAGGGGTACAATTGATTCAAATCGAGATGAATTTTGTCAAATTCAAGTATAAAACTCAAAGCTCAATTAATGTATATTTTTTAAGTTAGAGCTTCATTTGATGAAATGTTTGAAATATTTAACTTAGCTCAAATTTTGAAATATGAACATTTAATTGAATAAACTCAATTAAGTTTAAAATCTTGATTAATCCACTCAACTCATTTATTTATATAAATCTATTGAAATATAAAAGATAAAATAATGAAATATTGAAACTTGATTAGACTCGTGAGACTATCAGATCGAGTATTTAATATTCAAATTTGACTCAATAAGCTATTTAAGTGGTCTGAGTTCAAGTTAGACTTGATCAATATCAATTCAATTTCAAATATTTTTTGAGAGAATCTTAATTAACTTAGAATTATCTCGATTCATTTGAACCTTTATTTTTTATTGGTTAACTATTTTCACTCTTTCAGATGTCATGATTTTATGAAGGTATATTTAATATTTTTCATCATTATATTAGAGATTAATTTTGTACCTTCATCAAACACTAGACCTTTTGATGTGGTCGTGATTAATACTGACTTAGATAAAAATTAGAAATAGGAATAGAGTTCTTGTAGATAATAATGTTATCAGACTTGTGACTAGTAATATTTGATCCATTATTAATTGAATCGAGATTCAAGCAATAGAAATATTTATCTCGCTCCAATTTGATTATATTTTTTTAGTTATTTTTATTATAAAATATTAATTTTAAATATAATTAATATATTAAAAATAAATATAAGTTTTTATAAATAGAATTGAAATTAAAATATTAAATATGATATTTAAAAGAAAAAAGATTTAAAAAAAAGTTAATCAGATAATACCCAATCGGATCCATCTAGATGTCTAATCGGAGCTTAAGCAAATTAGATAATGGATGGAACATAAAATTTGTTGATTGTCAAATGTGAATTTTGGGAAAATCAATCGATACTCAACCCGCGGGATCCCTAATCATACCTCCTCCTACTCCATTCCACCATCCAACATATATGTGAAAAAAAGATGGAGATGATGTGAGAAGCGGTAGTTGGGTGGCCATTGGCCAAGGACCCTGAGGAACCACCCTTCAGGTTTTTCGTATATTTGCCGGGGGAAAAACAAAAGATTTATAGAGTGAGCTTGATTTTGGATTCTCTCTAAAAGGTAATTTCAAAATATTAAATTTTAGCATTTGATTCCAATAAAATAAAATGAAATTTTAAAATTGAAAGTTTCATCCTTATTTTTTATTTATATAGAAAACATTTTTTTTTACATTCATGAGTGAAAAATTACTTATTCATAATTATTACATAGCTAAATATACTTTTAATTACTATAATATATAAAAAATATATATATATAATTTTATGAGCATGCTTGATATGCTAAGAAATAAGAGTAAAATATAATTTCAATTGTTTTTCATATTTGGTACCTTTATCTATTCCAAAAAATTAAGAATAGTTTCAAAAACTTAAAATCTCTCACTATTCTTTTTTTTTAAAAAAATAATAGATAATATTTTCATTTGTAAATATTTATACAATATCTATAAAAGAAAAATAATATCTCAACACTACTAATGCATATTAACTCAACTTTAAAAATATGATTCTACTTTTACTATGAATCTTTTTTTATGACTCTACATATCTAACAATTATATAAATTCCCATAAGATATGGTGTTATAGTTTGATGTGAATTAAAATTCATATAATATGTCAGAATAGATTTGAGAGACAGTGTTCAATAATATATCATCATATATTACTAAATAATCAATCTAAAAACATTAAAATTCTTTCAAAAAAAATAGATAAAAACTCTCACCAATAAAGACCAAATAACATATCTAAAATACAAAACTCTCAAAAGAGAGATAAAATAAAATAAAAACTAATAAATCAGGTAAAACAACTAACGTTATTAAAGAAAATAAAGTTAGCAAAGAGAAAAAGGGTTTGTGTCATGACCCAGATTTTAAACTATGTTAGCAGCTACGAAGAAATAAATGTAGTGCCTTAACAATATATGATACATAATTTAAAACCTTCATTTGTAACCTTTAATCTTTAGCCATCAATCATGATATCAATCCTATTTTCAACATGCAAAACAATTTGTATGTGTGAGTGGTGAGCTCCTTATGAGAAACTCAATGAGAAATTTATATTGTCCATATGCATGTCTGCATGCCTTTACATGAATGCATCTCTAGCTACATGGAACCTCATCCACATACATCATTTACATAGTAAGACATTACATGCATGGATAGTCCAGTCCATAGGAATCCTTACTTGGTTTAGTTATCTTTCTCACACAAAGGAATTGTCTTTCTAGTCGTGCACTCTCGGGGGAGTTGTCTCTCCAATTGTATCCTTTACTTATCTCGAGGGAGTTTCCTCACTAGTCATATCATGCATGCATAACATTTCATTCATTTCATGCATGTTGTAATCCTTACATAGCTAGCTATGACTCTTTGGATTCCCACTTATTTCCTGAACTACCCTCACATCACATGACATTTAAATATACCATTGCATAATGGCATTTCATTTCATAAGAATGCATATGACTTTCATATTAACATAGTTTGTCCTACTATGGCCTATGGCCTATACATTTAAACTCATGATGAATGTATGTAATGGACAATGAAAAGCAACTAAAATCCCTCACCTTTTATTGCTTGCCATAACTCTTTCATATATTGGTTTTGATCTTTTTTTGTCTCATTGTCTTAGCCTTACTTGTTCTTAATCATCCCACCCATACAAATGCCTAAACATAGACATTTATTACATCATTACTATAACATCTAAAATATGGAGAGTCGAGCAAACTCATCAATAAAATATATAACATAAACATAACATATAGTTTAATAAGGCAAAAGCCCTTATAAGGATAATGAAATCCTAAATATCAATTAAGCAAGCAAACATAACTTTCATTAACTCTAGCTTACAATATAAGTATCATCCTTCATACTTAGTTCATTGTCACCATTTTCCTTTGACCTCATTCATAATATCAAAATTAACATCACCATTAAATCGTGATGAAATCTATAATCATAATCCTTTACTCATTTCATGATCATCAATTCATACTTCTAAATTTATCAACATATTAATTTCTTATGATAAACCATCCATATGCTCATTAAGATATTCATGTATTATCCTACCCTATATAAATAACGAATATCTCCTCCATTCTAATACAACATGAATCGTAAGGTGTAGAGTGTCAAACAACATCAAGAAACTCAATTTAACATCAATTCTCTTCATAAACATAATTCATTTATATAAAGACTTTATAAAGTCCATTAAGATATCAATATTTTCTCCCTCAACCAATGGGTAAAACACCAATAAAGCTTTAATTCTCATATTAAATATAAATATTAAGATGTTAATTAACATTTACAAACTCAATAATCATCAAGAATTCATATAATCCATCCATATACATCAACTCCTTTCAAAGCTTTAATATAGTACATCAATACTACCTTTAGTTCAACTAAGGTGTAAAACAACAATGAAGCTTAATTCTCTTCTTAAACATGAATATAAGGACACTAATTAATATATAATTAATCATTAATTATCAAGAATTAAAAGAAACAAACTCATACACTTCAAGCACTTCTATAACTCTTTTTGAAGACAACACTACTTTTCATGTCAAACTAACATCAAACTTCATCCCTTCCAGCACCACTAAGCTTAAAAACATGATAAACACACTTATTCAAACATAGAACAAATGTAAAAGAAATATGACAGATTATAACTTACTTTAAATAAAGAAAAGAAAGTCACTAACTTATTTACAAGATGGAAGAAGATAGTTGAGGAAACTTGATCTCCTAACTTGATTTGCTAGTCATGGATGGAAGAGAGGTTTTGGGAGAGTTTATTTGTGTTTTGGACTACTGAAAATTAAGGAAAAATGGAGAATAAGTCGTGTTTAGGTTAAAGATAAAGAAGAAGAGTGCAAAAGGACTAAAATACCCAAATGCAAAATTCCTAACAAAGTCCACCATGTTATTTATGTGCCCTAGGCCAGTTCTTGCAATGGATATTTTTTAATAATATCATGGGTGCATTTTTATTAAATATCTCTTATTTATGGCTAAATGACAAATTCCATGAATAGTCAATTCTACCTAATGTCATCAAGTATGTGACTTGATAGTAAAATCTTTAGGTGTAAAGAATTCTATTCTAAATTGTCCCTAATTGGTCATTATTATTGGGATGATAATGAATGAAGACTAGTATGTGTTTGATTGATTACTATGTTTTACTAGTCATGGATATGCGAATTAAATTAAACACATAGATACATGTTTAAGAAACATTGTATTTGACCGACCCGCTATGAGAATACTATATGAATAGTCATAAATGATACTCATGCAATAAAATTAACTTAATTTCCTCTCCTGAAAATTACCATGGATTCCAATATGTTAAACTTCATGTTTAATACAATCCAACATTATCTTTAATATGATAATTATACATACTGATATTGGACATGAAATAAATCATATAGAGGAATATGAATGATTGAGAAGGAATTTGTAACTCATATATTTATGAGAAATATATGTTTGGGCCCCTCAATAAGTTAGATTAAAGAGATTGCATGACCTCGCGATAATGAATTAATTAAGGTTGAATGTCATTTTACATTTGTCTACTTGGAGATTAAGAAATAGTTGAACTATATAAGAATGACATGATTCATGTCTTATGTTCAATTGAGATATAATGTGACAAAAGGATTATAATATTGTTTGTACAATAAGTTAAGTCAAAGTATTGAATTTCACATAATTTGAGTAGTTATAATGTTTTACTAGAGGTCGCTTAGGACTTATGGACCATAAATAGGTTTTACACCACTACCAACATTATGTGAGCCTATAGAGTTAAACACTTAGAACAAGCCCAAATGAAATATTATTTTGTACTTTCTCTAAATATGTGTTAAGATAGTTTGAGATATTATGTTGTTAGATGTCTTTATTATTTTAAATGTTAAAACAAAGAGAATATCTAGTTATTTGTACCTAGAAAATATATAATTAATATATATCTTAATAGTTAAGATATTTACATACATTTTTAGGGTTTTCATTATATACAAAACATTCATGTTTTTTAAAAAAAATGTTTTAGAGAGAGAGAAACCTTAGTGCTAGCATACTTTTATTTTGGAGAGAGCTTGTTTGTGTGGATACCTGCAAAGGACATTTATCAATTTGGTAGCATTTGAATCCAACAATCTACACTCCAAATGTAACATCCTCAACCCAAATCATATGCATTTTAATTATATTATATTTTAATATATGCATCACATGGCATAAGCATGATAATAGCACTTACATTATTACATTTGAATATGAATATGATGTTTGCATAGTGGCATGACATATTATCATATGTTGTGTATGTGTTATAGTATTTGAATTAGTGGTATTTTGGAACTTATTAAAAGTATAAGGAGCATATAGAGATTAGGAGATGGATGGAGGTGATGAAGGAGTGAAAAAGAGGGACTAAAGGGGAAAAGTGAACTTTCAACCAATGAAAATAAGACACTATGATTTTGTCTTGTTACAATAGGTTTACAAGTGAAATTTTTCACCCGTTAGGATCAGAATAGAGAGGTTAAATATGAGGGACAATAGAAGAAAGATAGAGCCAAAGAAGAAAAAAAGAAAGGAAGAAGAAGAAGAAAAAGAAGAAGAAGAGGGAGAATAGTGAGGTGCCTAAGAATGAATCCTAAGGTTTTCTAGTTCTGGGAAAATAGGTAAGTTAAATTATCTTCTTTCCACACGAAATTAACCCCTCATGACATGTTAATCATGTATGGTTAGTAAGAATTATGGAGTATTTAAGGTGGAGCTCATGTATGGAAGTTGAAATCCAAGAGAAATATGAGCTAATTGTGTTGGTTTTGTTGTTAGAGTAGAATTTTGTACCCACGATTTCATAACCCTAGAAGAGGAATTAGGAAAGTATAAAATATAAAAGTTTTAGCTTTATTTTCCATATGCATGTAAAACATTTTTGCTTAATTTGGTGTGTGTGAGGAGATATGACACCTTCATTAGGGCTTATTCATAACCAATCGAAATCTCCTCAGTCTGACTGTTTTCATATATTTTTATGAACTTATGTGTTAATCTAGACAAAGTTCAAAACATAAAATTTGTAGGGTTATGTTCATTCTAAATACTTGTAGAGTTGTTTTGCTTAATTTATTGTATGGAAAGAGATATGGTTCATTGATTATGACTGATCCTAAACCTGATGAAATCTCGTTAGTCTTTTAATTCTATTTTACAAGAATTTGATGGCTATGGAATGGGAATTTGTGATGTGCCAAACTTGAAAGTTGTATATTTATGTTTGGCCTACATGCCTATGAAATCTTTTTGCCACATTTGTCATGGTCGATGAGATATTGCCCCTACATCATGACTGATTGTCAATATGTTGAAAACACGCTCACGCAAAGATTGGTCATTTGTTTTGGTGACTTTATAGATTGAATTAGACAATGAGTAAAACATGAAAAATGTTCTTTTATGTGTTATATAACTTTTGGTAAATCATTTTTCAATTGGATTTGTAAGATTTTAGATATACCTAAGAATGTAAGACCTACTTAGACTGAGATGACATTAAAATAGGGCAAATTCATAAAATTAACTATAAATTATATAGTACATATTTTGGACTAAATTTTGGATATAGTGTACCCATATATGCCTAGTTTAATTAAAAAAAAAAAAAAGGAATCATTCATTTGGATTTGTGAGTTAAAAGTAATCATAAAAATAGTCTATCAAGTTCATAATATTTTACTATAGCATATTTGCATAACAAGGTAAAAATTTTACTTTATCATCATAGATTGATTTGGTGTATTGAAATAGGTCCTTGAGGCATTGAAGATAATAGTAGGAATAAGCCAAGACCATCCACGACTTAATAAGCTTAAAGGAGGAGATAAGTAAATAGATAATGGTATTGTACCGTGTGATTGGTTAAATGCCATGAACATATACTCAACGGAATGAAATGTTGTTTAATGAGATGATATTGATTAATACATTGATGAAAAGATTGTTATACTCTTGATTTATTTATTCTCATGAGACGTTGATAAATTATGACTTGGGAATGAGAGTATGTGGTGATATGAGCTGCCAAAGTTATAGGTGTTGTTATTAGTCATTATATTGCTAAAATTTTATTGGATTTATAGTTGATTTGTTGAAAGACTAATACTTGATGTTGTTAGGCAATGATATCTATAGCTTGTGTGACAATAATATATAACAGTCTGTGTGGTAATAACATTCAACAGCCTATGTGGCAATGATATCTATAGCTTGTGTGACAATAACATTTGACAGCCTGTGTGGCAATGATATATATAGCTTGTGTGGCAATAACATTTGACAGCCTGTGTATATAATAACTTGTATGACAATAATATTCGACAGTCTGTATGACAATGATATTTATAGTCTTTGTGGCAACAATATTTATTGCATGTGTGGCAACCAAATATGAAAGCCTTTGTGGCAGTGATATCTATAGCCTATGTGACAACAATATATGAAGCTTGTGTGACAATAACATTTGATAGCCTGTATGACATTTAAGAGTAAAAACTTTTTATTTCGTGCATGGATATAATGATAAGTTATTTATATTTAAATGTTTGCTATGTTATTTGAGATTGAAGTATTGTTATGCATTTACTTAATGAATATGCAAGCTCAATCTTTTGCATTAAATTTTCTTTCAGAAAGAGTAGACTAAAGATTGCATCCAATTTACATTTCAAAGTTATTGTCTAGCAGTCTAATAGAGATGAGGCCAATATGTAGTCAATTAGTATTTTAGTTTGTTTAGCCACGTATACTTTGTTGTAAATAGTTACTATGTTGAGAAACAAGATACATAGTGTAAATAAATAAATATATATATATATATATATATATATATATATATATATATATATATATATAATTGAAATAAGGTCTTTTAATGACAATGGATAGAATCAGAGGATTTTAATAATGTTGTGTTACTTTAGTATTCCATGTTTTATAAGTAAATTTATGGACCTACTTTAGAAATGATTAGTAAATGAGATGTCACACCAACTTGAGCTTAGGTGTTACCAGTATAAACCCCCTCTTCACACGAATTGGTATGATTTGCATCCTTTCCTTTCAATTAAATCGAATCATATAGATCCTTGGTGGAATTCTATGTAGAATTTTTTTTTTTTTTTGCTTCATTTATTTTACAAATCCCAACACACCAAAAATGCTACTTACAATCCATAAACTTATGCTTCCAACTTTTTTCCTTTTCCACAATATACTTTAAACATCATTTTAGATATTAAAAATGACAAAAAATGGATTTATAGTCATTTTTAGGAAGAAAATAAAGATAAAAGGGTATGAAAAGACCAAAATGCTCAAATAAAACATTCAAACCTTTTAAAAGTTTTGCTTCCAACAATTTGATCCTTTCCTCAACACACTTCAAAAATAAACTATGGACATTTAAAAATTATTTAAAACACGTCATTATCATGCCATTTAAATGTACATTAGGCACACATATTAGGCACTCATTAAACAAACATAAGCAATGACATCAAGACAAAACAACTATGTAACTATCCAACTCTTCCTTCCTTCCCTTGAGACACTTCAAATATCAACTTTAGGCATCTAAAATAAATCTAAAACGCTTTATTAAAATGACATTTAATCATACATTAATCACACTTACATACCTTCGCAGCCATCAAAGATCATGCATCTAACTTAGCTTATGTCTTAGCTTCCATCATCCTTCTTCATTTCTTTTAACACATCCTTTAACATAACTTTTTTCCATATAAAATATTGACATATTTTTCATTATTAAATCTCTAATTCTATCATTCATTCATGTTCATTATCATCATTTCTTATACATGCATACTTACATATCTTATATTACACTTACTTTTTCATTGTGATTTAGCATCTATCACCTTTATACCTCTTAGCCATTCTTTTTAACTCATATAATATTTTAATTAATCATCATTATAATATTAAAATCATCACCAATTTATCAAATTTAGCCTACTCATACTTATCACTTAGAATAATGAGTTCTTATTTATGAGAGACCCTTAAAAACTAAGTTTTGGGTCTTATAACTTGTCGTCGATAGAATATATTAATGATAGTCTCAAAACACCAAAATATAATAATTATTTTCAAATAAAAGAAAAAGAGACCGTTAGAGTTTTTAAAATATTTCACTATTCTTATTGTTATATAAATATACCAAAAAATTATTGAAATTCTAACATACTTATCTCAAAATAACATTTTGTTTTTATTTTTTAATGTAATCAAACATGTTATACATGTATTTTTATTTATTAAATTAAAATCTATGTAATGTTCTAACCCCACACACACGTATATATTGGATGTAGGATTTGAACAATATTTATAATTATTTAACATATTATTATTTATTTTTTAGAATATCATTATTTAACTCTTCAAATAATTTTATATTTCACATTGATTTGATCATTATGATAAATTTTATCGTAATAATTATTTTCTTTTGGTATAAATTAATCAGATAAATGTTGTATTATAAGTATTATAACAATCTAAGTTAATTTTCTGAATTTTTCTTTATATAAATCAAATATAATAATTATATTTTTTTAAAAAAATATTATATGTAATCAAGCATAATAACTTATATTCTTAAAATTATTATCTGAAAACTTACTTTAAAAAAAAAAAAAACTCAATCTGAACGCTCCCATAAATAAAGATATAGTTGTGTTTGACATTTTTAACAACGGCTCCAAAAAAATAATGGTTTTTTTTTAAAAAAAAAAATCTCAAAAAACAAATTCTAAGTGTTAGTTTAATTGCTAGGAAAATATACTTTCCGCTCCATCAATCAAAATTTGATACCTGAGGCTTAATTATAAGAAAAGGCATTTTTGTTTTTTTAATATAGATTTTTCTAGTCATATATGGGGTTTTTTTTTTTTTTTGATTGAACGTACGTGCAGGTAGTTTATATCTTTAACTGAATATGGTAAATATATTTATATTAAAATATTTGAAAAAAAATAGAAATTAAACTTTTGCTTCAATTCCACTATGAGAAAAAAAATTCATTCCAAATTATTTTTACACAATATTTCATAAATTCATATGAAATTCATTTTTTCTCAAAAGAAAATATAATTGTAAATAAACAATGGTGTTTGGTTTTGAATTTGATAAGTTTATCTTATATTTGGATTAAATGTAGACCTTATTTTAAGTTAATAGTCTTATTAGGTTATTCTTTAAGTTTGTAGTTTTTATAATTTGTCTTTTTTTTTTTTTTTTATAGTTTCAAGTGTACTTAGAATTTGACTAAAGCATAATCAATTTCATATGATTAAAATTTTAGAATTCTAAATAAATTCTTTAATATATAAAATATAATAAGTGTGAATTTATACATAAATTTTATTCATTTATATAAAACAAGTAATTACAATAAATTTATAACTTTTTTTTAAATGTATACTTTCTTTCTTAACCATTATACAATTGATTTTTGTGTTCAATAATGCAATTATGTTAGTTTAAGAGTTTTATCACTCTTCGAAAGTGTAAGAACTGAAAAATGTATGACACAGTTTATCTCATTATAAATATAATGAAAGATTTATCTTTAAGATTTGAATTAAAAATGATTATTTCAAATTGTATAATCTATTTGCTATTTATTACTCTAGATTAGTTGATTGGATCGATGAAATTAAAAATTAATCACTAATTAGTTTTTGTTAGTTTTAAACTATTTTTAAATTTATTTTTATTTTTAAATATTATAAATATATTTGTATTCTTATCATATTTTTTAAATTTTTTAAAATTATTTTAATAATAATTTTAATTTTAAATTAGGCCAATGGAATTGATTTTATTAATCGGTCGATTTTAAAAATAGTCATAAAAAGTGTAAGTATGCAATTGAAAATAATTAAAAGGATTATACACATAGTAATGACAATGGGTCAGGCGGGAGCAAAGGACTCCTTTATCTCCCGCCTAGCCATTTTGATGGGGGAATTTTATCTCTATTTTCGCTTTAAAAGGGATTATCCACCTCAGGAAGATTTCTCATAGGAAAATTTTTTTTATTTTTTATATTATTTTTAAATTATTTCTTTTAAAAATATAATTTATTATATTTTAAAATAAAAATATTTTAAACTATAAATTAATAAATATATAATTATAATATTTATATATAAATCTAATAAATATAAATATACATATAATGAATATAAAAATATATATAATATTTTTTAGTTTCACGAGAATCCACTTTGAGAATCCTTATGGAGACCCACAAGTAGACGTGTAATCTCTACTCCACTCATGAGAAAAAAAGATGGAAATTTTCTATTACAATGAAGTCGATTCCTGTAAATCAAAAAATCTCCTCTTCATTGTCAATTCTGGTTATACAAATATGAGAAGGGCCACGTATTGAAATCAGGATGGTTGTAAACGACAAGGTTGTGAAATCATAATCATGTTCAATAATGTGGGAGACCGCCCAATAACAAGGCCTTGTAACAGTGTAAGGGCCGCACACCCAACCAAGTTGGGCCTCAATCTGTTTTTACTATTTCGTTCGGCGGCAACCTACTGAAACTCACTCTCCTCCAAAGAACTAACCATCCATGATGGAACAAGGCAAAAAACATCACTTAGATTAAGAGCGGTTGATCTTTAGCACGTTTGTTCTATCGAACGGTCCAGATCAATAGTTCAGGACAGGTGTTCTGGATCCAATAAGGTGTGCTAATTGTATCATTTCTAATTGGATCAATAAGGTAATGCTAGCAAGTATAAAACTATCCTATCTGAAGATCAACATAATACTCACCTTTAATAGAGATTATTAGATGAATCATGTGTATAGAAAAAATAATGCCTCCTCATTTCTCATGAAAATATAAAATTCACTATTAAGTGAATCTCATGTGATTATAAATTCAGATTGCAACTCTTCACTTTTATATAATATTAATAATAATAATAATAATTTTGCTTCTCATTTATTATTAAAGGGCTGCATGTGAGTGGGTTAAAAGTTAAAAATGAAATATAAATGCGGTTAACGAGTTATATATAATGTAAACGAGAGCAAATTAAAATTAAACTTTTACATTCATTTACTTCTATAAATTTGTTTTTTCAAATTAAAAGTTAAAATATGGAGTATAAAGATTTAAATAGTTTATATTCATTAATCTCTTTAAAAAATGACATTTAAAAAAAGTGAAAATTAATTTTATTTACATTTTATTTCATATTTTTCATTACTCTCTTTAACCTTCCTTTTCACCTAAAAAACTCCTATACAATATCTAAGTTAAGACACTAATCTCATGAGAAGGTGAAAAATATTCACTCCAATTCGTGAAAATAATTAAAAATTTAAATTTTAGTAAATTGATTGCCTTCAAATATTTCACTCCTTTAAATATTCATGATGTAATAAGAGAAGAACATACATGCCTCAATTTATTTTTTTGGGTATATAAATTTATCTATGATGCAGAAAAATTAATTAGAGAAACATAGGGAGTGGAAATTATAATAAGAGGGAACATTTTCCATTGTTGCAGTATCCACAGAGCCCATAACCTCCAATCACAGCCCACCACCTTCAACTCTCTCTCTCTCTCTCTCTTCAAGATTTTAGCAAAAAAGCTTGGCTAGCTAGATTCATTCCTTGGAGCTTGGCTTGGCACCTTGCTTTTTTGGTCTCCCTCTCATTGCATAGTTAGTAGTGTTTATGCTTCGTGTTTCTTCCTTCTGGTTTCTTTGTTGCTCAGACCTCAAGAAAAAGGAAGAAACCAAAGCGGAGAGATCCTTTCTCAGCTTTTTTTTTTTTTTTCACCTCTGCAACTGCTTACAGAATCGCTATCTAACCTCTTTTCCCGCCCGGGTTTTCCATTTCCACCACTTTCTTTCCTCTTCTTTTTCTAGCTTTAGTTTCCCTCTTTTTTTTTTTTTTTTTTTTTTACTTTTTTCATTTCTCCCACTGGGATATTTCAAGGACTGAAGCTTTAGTGTTAGTTTTCACTTTTCACCATTAAAGCTTTCTTCTTTTCAAATTCTTGGCTTCTTCTGTTTCCTTTCCGTAGAATTTTTGTTTCTGGGTTTTCACTCTTTTCCCTTGTTTGCTTCCTATGGAAGTTTAACTGGGGACATATCTTAGTAGTGATTTTTAGGGTTCCATTTTGGACTATTTGGAGAGTATTTTAGCTTAGTGTTAGAACGGTTTTACCAAAATTTCTTTAATTTTTGAAAAGTTGAGTCCTTTCTGGATTCCTCAAGTGTATGACTATACCACAAAGAAAAGAAAATTCTGATTCCTCTCTAATGCTTCCTGATTTAACACTGATATTTTTGAGGTGAAACCTCCACCTCTCTGCATTTCCTATCTGGGTTCTTTTTTCCTCTTCCTCAGTTTCACCAATCCAATAACTTCTCTGACCCAATTTTTTCATCAGGGAATTGGGAATTTGTTCAAATTTCTCTTGTATGTAAGTATTAGTTGCGTATCATAGTTTGACGCAATGAAGTGGGAAGTGGAAGTTCTTTCACCTGCATCATATCATTCAGCCACAAACTGGATAATAGAAGAGAGCAAGAATACCAAATGGACTCCAGCAGAGAATAAGATTTTTGAGAATGCTCTTGCAGTGTATGATAAGGACACTCCTGATAGATGGCACAGAGTTGCTGCTATGCTTCCTGGGAAAACTGTAGGGGATGTGATGAAGCAGTATAGGGAATTAGAAGTTGATGTTAGCAATATAGAGGCAGGGCTAATCCCAATTCCTGGATATAGTACCTCTCCTTTTACATTGGATTGGGTTAACTGTAATAACTATGATGGGTTCAAGCAATCTTATGCTCTTGGTGGAAAGAGATCTTCTTTGGGTCGGTCTGCTGATCAGGAGAGAAAGAAAGGAGTTCCATGGACAGAAGAGGAGCATAAGTAAGTTTTCCCTTACGTATGATTGTGCTTATGATCTTTGATTAATTTTTCCATGTTCTTAGTTGAATTTTATGTATTAGAAAACTATCAGTTTGACGGGAAAAAAAGGAAAGAAACAACTTTTTCCTATATATGAATCTTGTTTTCTCTTGATTAAGGATGGCGAATATGGTGAAAGATTATAGTGCTTATGACTGGCTTTAGGCAGAGATAATGGAAAGAATATAATATATGTTACAATATAATCTAGAAGTGAGCATAATTGTACTAAGATTCTTCGTATTGTATTTTCTGTTGAGTTAATTTATGGAGTGGAGACCGTACTGTAAACATGTTTTTGGCAGCTATCATAAATCTGTTTTGAATTGTAATATGATTTTTACATTCGCAAATTCCTTGTAGCAAAGGAGAAATTCGTACATTTTTACCTATCATAATCATCATAATTAGATTGTTAATAAACTACAAATGATGATAATTCAATTGACTGCAGGCTGTTTCTGATGGGCTTGAAAAAGTATGGCAAAGGAGACTGGAGAAATATATCAAGGAATTTTGTTGTAACTAGAACTCCAACTCAGGTGGCTAGTCATGCACAGAAGTATTTTATCAGGCAGCTTTCAGGAGGGAAAGATAAGAGAAGAGCTAGCATTCATGATA
>CATIWR010119591.1:0-13197 GCA_949677035.1 Omphalea diandra | reverse complement strand
TGAAATATTGTTGCAAAATCCAGCATGGTTACTGAGATATTATCCTTTTATCATGACTGGTTGTCAACATGTTATGAACCTACTTGCCCCGAGATTGGTCCTTTGTTTTGGTGACTTTATAAACTGAAGTAGATAATGAGTAAAACATGCAAAATGTTCATTTATATGTTTTGTAACTAATGGTTGAATATTATTGCAATTGGACAGGTACAATTTGAGATACACCTAAGAGAGTAAGACCTACTTAGACTGAGAGGACACTACAATAGAGCAACATCTAAAAATTCACCACATTTAATGTGTATTTGATATTAGCCTAAAATTTGAATAGGTTGTCCCATTATATGTCTAGTTTGTTTGAAAAAAAGAATCAAGTCATTTGCATGAGTATATCTAGAGTTATTGTTGTGAGAGTGTAGCAAGCTCAGGCTGCCCTATTAGGAATATATGCATAAACACTAGGTCCACTTGCATGGATCATACCATAACTGCATACCAAGCATTCATACTCATTTTGACATACTTGTAACCATGTATGTATCAAATTCTAGGGTCTCAAAACTTTAAGGAAGCCATAGAGAGAGAACTAAACCTACCATAAAGGTTGGTAACATCAAAAGGTGAGTAAAAACCATAATTGGATTCAATAGGTGTATGTGATAATTTTATGATATGATTATGTTCTATTACATGTATATATGATTGAATCGTTACATGTTACATGAAAATATAAGTCAAGTGAGAATGATTGAATTGTTACATGTTACATGAAAATATAAGTTAAGTGAGAATGAGTGAATTGTTACATGTTACATGGGAATAATATGATTATGTTCTATTACATGTATATATGATTGAATTGTTACATATTACATGGGAATACAGGCCAAGTGAGAATTAAATGCTCTTAACTATTACTTGGCATATCATCTGTGAATAAGCACTTGCATATGGAACTAAAAGGGGCATTGTGACCGACTTATCAAACACTTGCAAATCACAGGAAGATGGACCAATAGGTCCCAAATCATATGTTACATGAATCACATGAATATCCCGGGAGCAATGTTTGCCTTGCTCGGTCACGACAAAAACAAAGCTATTGCATTTGCACTTGCATTGTCGATTGTTATACTTGCAATGCATCTTGATGATATTTGATTATGGATTATGCCATGAGGATTTGATTATTGTTTTTATTCACTGAGTCGCGACTCACCAAATCATAATTATTTTTCAGATACTGAAGCATAGAGTTTGGACATTTTGGGGCAAACGTGCAAATTCTGGTGTGTATGACATCGCAGGGTTGACGAGAAAATCTCGAATGTTAAGTGCTCTAATAGGTGCCAGTTGTAGCCACGTTGTGAGGTTACAATTTGTGGTATCAAAGCTGATTTACAAATGAGAACAATGGATGTCACAGTTATTGGTTTGACAAATGAATTTAGATGTTACAGTTTCAGTATCAGAGAGGGTTCAAGCATACGCGGGGCAGACGTGCAAATCCCGGTGTGTATGACATCACGGGGCCGACGGGTAAATCCCGGATATTGAGTACTCTGATAGGTATCGATTGTAGCATTACAGATTGTGGACATGAATAGTATGAGTTTATTACAGTTATTGGTATCAGATTAATATGAGTTTTGTAAATGAAAACGGTCATTACAATTATTGGTATTAGAGAGGGCTCAACCATACGAGGGGCAGACGTGCAAATCCCAGTGTGCATGACATCGCGGGGCCGACGGGCAAATCCCGGATGTTGAGTGCTCTGATAAGTACCGATTGTAGCATTACAAATTGTGGACATGAATAGTATGAGTTTTGTAAATGAAAAGGTCATCACATTTATTGGTATTAGAGCAAATATGAACACACGGTCATTACAATTTATTGGTATCAGAGCAAATATGAATATGGTTGTTACACTTATTATACCTCAAAGGCCACCTATAGTGAGACATGGCCTTGTCTATAATGGAGATGCCATATCCACATCTGCCCCTTTTACTTTCATCAAAGCTTTCATACCTCAAACTTTTAGCATAGAGGTTACTGAAAAGATAAGTGCTCCTAGCACTAAGCCTATCATGCCTAAGGTAAGGGGAAGGCAACATAAAGCTCTAAGGCTATGCATTTATGAACAACAAGAGGCATGCACAAAGTCACACCTCTCTTATGCCTCACTACACTTGTTCATGTATGCATTCACATGGCAATGGTTTGAGAAAACCCACAAATCATACCAATGCAATACAAAGGAGGAAGACCAATAAGTATAAACTCCAAGCCACTACTGCATGAAACATTATATTGGATTGACCTGTTATGAGAACATTACACGGATAAACTGTCATAAGTAATTCTTATGCAATAATACTAACTTAATCCTCTGACCTAAAAATCACCGTGGATTCCAATTTGATGAACTTCACGTTTTCATATGGTCTAACATTATCTTTAACGAGATGATCATACAAACCGATATTGGGCATCAAGTAAATTATATTGAGGAATATGAGTGATTGAGAAGGAATTTGTCCATCATGTACTTATGATAAATATTTCTCTAGGCCCCTAGATAAGTTACACTGAAGAGATTGCATGGCATTAGAAAATGAATTGATAAAGGCTATCAATGTCATTTTACATTAGTCTACTTGGAGATCGAGAAATAATTGAACTATATAAGAATGACATGATCCACGCATTATGTTCAATTAATATATAACGTGATAAAAGATATAACGTTATTTGTAAAATAGGTTAGATCAAATTATTAAACTTTACATAATTTGGATAGTCATAATGTCTTGTTAGAAGCCATTTGTGACTTATAGGCTCTAAATAGGTTTTAGGTCATTACCAATACTATGTGAACCAATAGGGTCACACACTTAAAATAGGTCCAAAATGAAATTGTGTCTACCATTCTCTCTATCTATAATTAATATAATTAGAGATATTATCTAAATTATTTAGATATCTAATTTATTTTAAAGTTCAAACTAAATAAGATATTTAATCTATATCTTTAAAGATACATAGTTGGTATGTATGTCTTAATAGTTAAGATATATATACACATTTTAGGATTTTCTAAAATATAAGAATGCCTTCACATTATATTTAAAAAACACATAAAGAGAGAGAGAGTCATAAAAACTATAGTGTCAGTACACTACTCATTTTGGGGATAGCATGTTCATGTGGATACCTATAGAAGACGTTCATCTGTTGATAACATCTAAATCTGACTCTAGGCTCAACGTAGGGTTTTATTGGTCTCAATCCCCTCTCTACCTTTCAACAATCTTACCTCTTTTATTCAAATGAGTAAGTATTTATATCCTTTTCATTAATCTAATTGAATCACATGGATCATTTGTGGGTTTTGTATATAGAAAATTATTAATTTTCCACCAAGCTCATTCTATAAAATCTAACATTATAAAGGAAGTAAATTTAAGGATTAGGGACCTACCTTAGCCAATATTTATTAATGCAAAA
Organism: Omphalea diandra; assembly: GCA_949677035.1. NCBI lineage: Eukaryota > Viridiplantae > Streptophyta > Magnoliopsida > Malpighiales > Euphorbiaceae > Omphalea > Omphalea diandra. Next base: position 9,681 of record CATIWR010119591.1, on the reverse strand, counting down.
TTGAATGCAGAATTTGAAGCCAAATTGATCACACTACTATAAGAGTACAAAGATTACTTTGTTTGGGATTACTCTAAGATGTTTGGCTTAGATCAGTCACTTGTAGAACATCGCTTACCAATCAAAGATGTATTTTTCCCATTCAAACAACCAATGAGGAGAATGCCTAAGGAAGTGGAAAGGTCGATTAGGAAGGAAATAAAAAGGCTTTTGGCCATTATGTTCATTCGAATGGCCACGTATGTGGAAGGCTCTCCATTATCGTCCTAATCATAAAAAAGAATATGAAGCTAAGGATTTGTTTGGACTTTAGAAACTTCAATCTAGCCACTCTAAGGATAAGTATCCTATGCCCTTTATAGTGGTAGATGCAACAACATGTAACATGATCCTCAACTTCATGGACAAGGTGCCCAAGACTGATTAATGTTTATGAACGGGTCATCATGCCTTTTAGTCTGAAGAATGTTGGGGCTACATACTAGAGGGCAATGAACCATATCTTTCATGATATGATTGAAAAGTCCATGGAATTTTACATTGATGACATAATGATGAAGTCTCAAAGTGAAGAGGATCACTTAGCCAAACTCAAAAAGTCAAATGAACCCTCTGAATTCTACATTTGGAGTTCCAACTAGAATTTTCCTCAGCTTTTTAGTTCATTTGTGAGGCATTGAGATTGATCAAAATAAGGCTATGACAATCATAAAATCAAAGCCTGAAAAAATTACAAAGGTTAATTGGCTAAATCAATTTGTTAAGGAGGTTCATATCCAATACTACTAGGAAGGTGTGTATTTAAGGGCCTTTACTCAAACTTAAAGACCAAAAAGAGTTTATAGGCATCATGAACACCAAAATGTGTTTGATGAAATTAAGAGGTACTTGACTAGACCACCAATCGTGACCCCTCTAAGTTGAACATACCTTTGCTTTTATATATTTTGGCTAGTGAAGTCTCGATTAAATGTATGTTAGCTTAAGAGCAAGATGGAGTTGAAAGGGCAATTTATTACTTAAGTTGATTTCTCACTCTAGTACAATAGAGATATTCAGCTATAGAGAAGTTGTGCTTAACTTTATAGTTTGCTTGCACAATACTAAGATATTGCATGCTCCAAATGGTAATACTAGTCTTATGTAAGATAGACATGCTCGAGTACATTTTATCTCTGCTGTTCTTGAGAAATAAGATGGGTAAATAGGTCATCGCTCTTTTAGAATTCACCCTATAGTATGTTCCTCAAAAAGTAGTAAAGGACCAAACATTGATTGATTTTTTGTCCAATCATCCTTATTTGGACATAACAGAAGAACCCATAATCAAAATAAGATATGTTGAATATCTCCCATTGCAAATGTAGTTTGACAGCTTAAGGACAATGAGTTCAGTTGTGGGCAAGAATTATCCTATAATCGTTATAGGGCATTGTGACCAAATTATTTTTTGTATTGGATTTCCCTTATACCAATAAAGTAGAGTATGAAGCCCTAATTATCACCCTATAAATATTGACAAAGCTAGGGGCAGGTTTTTTGAAATAAGAGTACATTCCTTGATGGTAGTTAAATAAGTCAATGGGGTAAGTGTGAGTAGCCTAAACTTATTGCTTATTACAATAAAGCTAGGCATTTGTTCTAAGGGTTTTAATCATCCCATCTTGAGTTTGTTGAATCTGATAATAATTCAGAGGACAATGAGTTGGTGTAGGTTATTGGCGGCCTCCAACAAAAATATCAAATGATCTCAGTGTTGTGTCAATTAGAGTCAGTGTTATATGAATGACCATTAATGGAATCAACCAACTAACATCTACATGAGATGTGCAATCTCGACCTTATGATAGACTAGAGGGAAGAGATCATCTTATACTTGAAAGATCCTAGCACTTTGGCTAATCCATATATTCATCATTGGGCACTGAAGTTTTGTTACCAAATTGGAGAGCTCTATCATCGTTGTTTGGATGGTGAAATCTTATTGTGTATAAGGTGAAAACAACATATATTGGTGATGGTTAAGGTTTATAAAGGAATAATAGGTTCACACCAATTAAGGAGAATGATAAAAAAGCTCCTAATCAAGGATAGATATTATTAGCTAATAGTGGAGAAGGATTGCTTCAACTACACTAAAGGATGTCAAGCTATCAAAAGCATGGGCTAATTTAACACCTATCTGCTAAAGAGCTACATTTGATAATTAAATCTTAGCCTTTTAGAGGATGGGTGGTCAACTTCATAGGGAAAATCTTCCCACCATCCTCAAACCAGCATGTCTTTATTATAGTGGCAACAAACTACTTCTCCAAATGGGTAAAGGCAATACAACTTAAAGTGGTTAACAATCCTCAATCATCAAGTTCTTTAAGGAATGCATTTTCCATAAGCATGGGTTGCTAGAATCCATTACCACAAACTAACGCACCATTTTCAAAAAGGAGGACATTTAACAGTTTTGCCAAAAGCATGGTGTTAAAATTTTATACTCAACATCTTATATGCCTAGGCTAATGGACAAGCAAAGACAATGAATAAATTAATAAAGTTAAACATTTATAAGATGGTAGAAGGTAACCTCAGGGTTTGGCATGAGTTGTTATCAGAGACTCTTTATGCAATATAAACTATAATAAAGACAGTTATAGGTGCAACTCCTTTCCAACTAGTTTATGGGCATGAAGTAATGATCATGATTGAGTTGATCATTTGTTTAATTAGAAGGATTCACTAACATGAACTAATAATAAGAAAATATAACTCAACAATGATCAAGTAGAGATTAAAGCCTTAGACAAGATACGACTAAAGGCACTTTATCAGCTCTAAGTCTAGAAGAAGAAGGTTAAGTGAACATACAACAAACATTTGAAGCTAAAGAGTTTTAACGAGGGTGACATGGTATGAAAGGTCATCTTTCTAATAGGGCAAAAAGATCATGCACTTAGGAAATGGTCTCCAAATTAGGATGATCCTTTTATCATTGTAGATGTTATGGGAAATAGAGTAGATTGCTTGGTAGATCAAGATTGCAAAGTCTAAGATCATTCAGTTAATGTTAGGTTCCTTAATAAATATTGGCCATCAATCTGGGAAGGTGTTGATTGTTCAATCTTTAAAGGGACAAGGAACTTGTCATCTTTGGTTATCTTAACTGATTATAGCTAGGTTTGGTCTTTTTTGCCCAAACTTATTGAGTTCTAAAACATTTAGTGTTGTAGTTGATAAGTTATTGGCTGAATTAAGAATTCTTTTGGTTGTTGAAGGAATTTATTCTTTAACCAAGATATTTTATGATTAAAATTATCTTTAGCCAAAATGATTTTAATCTTTGATAAAAATGTTATTTATTAGTGAAACTTATTTTTTGGCTAGTTTGATTTCCATCAATAAAGACTACTCTCTAGCTGATACATGCTTTTTCGTATGTGATTTAATGTTTACATGTTCATCCTTTAGGTTAAAACATTATTTATTCATCAAACTTTATTGAACAAAAATTGAGCTGTATCAATTGGGCTTTGATCAAGATGTTGAATGGTTTGCCTTTAATTGAGACAATGTAAAAGAATGAAGAGCACTTACATTCAGGATAAACTTAAAAAAAAAAAATTCATCCATAAGAAGAAAAACATCCATAGCTAAAGGCACTTAACTAGTATAGGTACATTAGTTTAAAATTCAACAAAAGGAATGAGACCAAAAGAGTACATAGCATGAATGATTAGATCATATCATTGTAGACTTGAAGTCATCCAAGCTTGTAGCAATAGAAGAAATGGACTATCTAGTAGGATTTTGCTCTTTCTATTTTAATTGAAAGGTCCTTTTAAGCTCCTTTTTCTTGGCGATTTGCCCAAAAGTCTCATCCATTAAAGATTTTAGCCTGACTTCTTACACTTGGTGAGTAGCCTTGAGTTTGGAATAGGCCTCCCAAATCTTTTTCTCCTCTTCCCTTAATGGATGTGCTCCCTTTTGGAGCTCCTTCACTATGGCCCTAACTTGGGAGATGTGTCTATAGATAGCAGAAAACTTATCTCTTGACTTTGCCATTTAGGCAAGAAAAGCATTAGTCTTGGATAACTTACCCACCATATTTGGCAACTCTTCCATAAAATTTTCCAAAGTTTGCTTTTAGCCAATGCTCATTCCATTCTCAATGGCATTATCAAAGATTAAGCTTACGTCTTCTTGAAAGGTGGCCAACAACTTAGGGTCCATAAGAGTTCTTATAGACAATTCAGAAAGACGCTGCAAGCAAGTCGAAACTTTTTTAGAATAATAAAAGACCTTGGTTATAATGTCATTCATTTATCTTTTGACCTCGGCCTCAAAGCTCTTATTGCCTTCATTTAGGAGAGCAAGGTAGCTAATAAAATTTTATGGAAAACAAAAGTTAGTCATCAAATAAAAAGGAGATCTACCAAACTAATTCAAGGAAGACATTACATATAGAGAATAGGTTGACTTTGACCCTTTGGTTGACTTGATTCTACTCGACTCCTCGCCCATTAGCTTCTTCCCTTCACCCTTATCTTGTTGATCCAGTGGCTGTGAACTCCCATTTGGCTAGAAAGTAGGCATATCCAACTTGGAAATAGCAGTGGTAGGGACAACAGAGAAAGCTAAGGGTTGACCAAGTGAGTGAAAGGGTCCACTTTGTTCTTTAACTTAATGTTAATAGGAGGAAGCTTGGGGCATTTGTTTATCCTATTCAATTTCTTTTTGGTTGGCTCAGCTTCTTTGGCTAGGTCTTCTCTAACCAGGTTAGGGATTTGCTTTAGGATGGCCTCTGCTAGAGAAGATATATAATCATATAAATGTCAAAAGGGAAATACAAGTGCAAATAAAATTGCCTCCATGAGTGAAATCTATATCCAAGAGTATCATTTTACCTAAGACAAGCTCAAAAATAGGTTCACCAAGGTATAGGTCGATCCACGTTAGACATTTATGTTTCCTTCTTTCTTTTGGTATAAGGACTAGCCCTATTATACCAAATAGGGCATCTAGGATTAGCGGGCGTCAGTCTACCCAAGGCCTTTGAAAGAATTAGGGAAAAAAAGTTAGCATTATGTTCTCCCTCTAATAGATATATCTCTCTTAGTAATGAATGGACCAATCTTATATTAACTTGTTCTTGATTATTTAACTCTCTTCAATATGATATCTGACTCAAGATAATTGTAATTGAACTTATAGAATTTTCAAAGGTAAGAATTTCCATAATATGTTGACTTTTGGACTTCGGCGTATTCTTTATGGAAGAATAAGCTATGTTAGTGGACAATGACTTAGGAAAATTTTTTAAAGTAAGATTATCTTTGGCTAATTTCCTCATCGATAATTTAATAATCTCAACCCACTAAGAAAATAAGTCACTTGAGGTGGAATTGTTGATCTCCTAGTCATCAATTTCAAATGACTTTTTCTGGCAATCATTGATGGTCGAGATCATCTCAATGATGCTTAAGTCTTTGATTTTCAACTGCTCATAGGGCTTCCTCTAATTGAGCAAATAGGTTAACCATATTGGCATAAGCTATATGAGGTCAAATTGACAACTAAAGTAGTTAGGGTTGTACATTTTGGCCTCATCTCTATTATTTTTATTCACCTTTAAGAAGTAAGGAAAATGAAGATCTCTTTTAATGAGGCAGTTGGCCAAATTTTCATACTACTGGAACACCTTATTGTCCATATAAGAGTCATGAGTGTCAGCCCCTCTTTATGTAAACCTCATCCAAGTCGAGCTAAAGAGATATGGGTGAAGTTGGTAAATAAGGTATTTTCTATTGTTATAATGGATGAAGATAAAGAAAAAAATAAAACTATTGCATAATGGGGAAAATTAGTTAACCTTTTAGCCATAGTTGGGAATAGAAAAAGGTGGTGGTTAGGGAGTCCTAATAGTTATCTTGAGAAAATAAGTAAGAAGCCATAAATGTACCATTCATAAATGACCCCCCCCCCCCTATTGACCCAAGTGTATCACACTTATTACTGGGGATGAACTGTGTAGACCTCGGTGGATATGAGTAAGGATCACTAGGCTTGGAGCTAGATTTTGGGCGTAGGCCAAGGCTATAGCCATATTGAGATATTCCCTTATGACTTTCTTGGAGGGTGAACAAAAGATAAATTTACAAAGCCAATAGAGAAGGAAGGTCATATGTTTACTTAGGGAGGGCGTTCTTGAGCGGGTTTGGTTATTTTTAATGAAGGCAGTAAAGATGAGGCTAAAGAAATTTATGCCAATTCCTTCTTGGTCAATCTCTAACATGGCCAACACTTCCTCACTAGTGGTAGGAAGGTTGAATAACATGGCTAAGTCATAAAGGGTTATGGATATAGGGCCAAAGTGGAAGAAAAAGTCATTAGCTAATCTGGACTAGAAGAGTAAGGCAACATTTAGAAGAGATTTGTGAATGGGCATGCGATTAAGCGAGAATTAAAGCATATCATGGATACCTATTTTTGCCTAATCTTTAGAAAAGGTATGAGCCATCCTAATGAACCATGAGATGTATTATGGTTGAACAATGGGCTAGGTTCGGATGGACGACGCTTTGCATTATAGACTGTTATCCATTACTCTACAAAACTTAGAGGGATGCCTACTATTCAAGAATAAATTTTTATTGTATAAGTCAACAGAATAACTAAACGAAGGACCTAGGTTGAAAGATAGAAGAGAACAATGTTTTATAAGTACTTGATAATCAGGGGGTAAACCCAAACCATTCCTTTTGAAAGCTTTGTATAGCTCAACTAGAGTCTCATCATTAGTTGAAGGTTTCTTACATTTCATCACATGCGAGTGAGTGATGAGTTATGATTAAGTAAAAGGTTAAGAGTTTGAAGAAAGGGGAATTACTTTCAAAAGTTAGAGTTTTAGAAATAGAAGTTATAGAGAGAAGTTTTGAGGCAAGCTAAAGGCAGAAATGTAAAAATGATTTTCCCTCGAATGAATTTATAAGTGAAGATGAATGCGAAGATTTTTGGGGGGGATTTTAAATTTTGAATTTAGTTAACCAAATTTCATTGTGGCACCAAAATAATTGATATGATTAAATGACCTTACACATTATGTTTGTTCATCTTCTATAACTTTAGAGACGACACCTCTTTAACTTTTAAGATTGAAAATAATTGTAAAGTATGGAGGTTGAAAGAGAGCATGTCTATAAAGGTGGTTGAGTTAGTTGGATGAGTATTTTCAAAAATATAGGTAAGAGGTCTATAGTCGAGTGTCATCCTACAAGAATGAATTGGGAACCAACTTTGACCATTTGTCATTTAGTGAGAATAATTTTTTAGAAGTTAGGGGTATTGATAATTGGTCGGGCGTCATTCAATACAAAAGGTTTGGGCAAACTTCATATTTCATAGAACATGTTGGACTTATTCTTGAGTGAAATGAATTTGGATTTAGATTTACTCACTATGATGAGGCAGTTGGTGTTTAAGCAGTTGGGATTGATGTTTTCTTGACTTCCTTCTTTAGAAAAATATCACTTGACTGACGTTTTCTTAGGCGAATGAGGCCTCCAATAGGTACAATTCTATAATTCAACAATGAAATCATAGAATTATAGGGGCATCATTTACACCTAACCTTATTTTTATGAGCCCTTGGATTTCAAGAAGTCTATTGTCTTATGGGCTTCAGGTCGACCCACAATGATAATGAGATAAGATTTGTAAATATCTATATTAGTGTTATAATTTTGTTTGGATTAGAATTATTGTTTTTTAGGACTTTGGTTTGATACTTGTAGATAAGCAATTGTAACACTCTAGAAAAGGGTTCTGAATTTTACACAACAATATACTATTATTTTTCCAATCTCTCAGTTCTTTTTTTTCTTCTTCTTCTTCTTTTTCTTCTTATTATTTCCATTGCTCTTAGTTGACAATTTTTCCTACATACCACTTAAGTTGACGATTTTGTACCTATATACTCATTTTTATTGATTAATGACTTCATTACCTATATATTGAAACCCAATTAACCTTGATTAATTGGCTTATGTCTGAGTTTTTTGAGATACTGAGAGTACCTGGCATCAAAACCTTAATAAATAAATTTACTCTTGAGTATTTTTGGCTAACATTCATCAATTCCTATTATATTTTGTATTTCATGGTTTCCCTTTTCGTTTTCATTTTTTCTCTTTTTTTTTTTTGTAACTTTATAATCAATGTGCCAAACACCAATATGCCGATCATATTAACAATGCAATTTATGATAATTTCACATGTCATAATTTAGTATACAATTATATAAACTTGATAATGTTCATACACTATTTCATACCATCCATTATAAAAAAAAAATGATGGAATTTTCATCAACTTATGTTAAATATTGGCAAACTATTATAAATTTATTCAATTTTAACAAACAAATCACATAGCATCATAGTCTCACCTCACATCCTGTGACACCGTCCATATATTTATAACCATCCTACCTATTCAATACATTACACCAAAATTCATAAGCAAATTCATTATTCACCATGCATTACCAACGAAACTACCTGAACTTTTAATTTATTCATGTGTTTTCTTTGTCAATATTTTAATCATTTGTGTAGTTTCCTTTTCGATTTCAAATTATCTACTAAAATTAACATCAACACAATATGATTTAAACTGTCTTCATAATTACTTTCATTTACATTGACATTTTATTTTTTTGCAATTTTTTCTGCTAATTTATTCAATCTCATTGCCATCCTTTTTTCTATTTAAAATTTTTCATGCTCTACCTCATATATATTAAGCATTTTACATTCTTGTACTCTTCATTTGTTAATAATTAAATTCATAAATATTTTCTTTCAATCAAACATAACAAACTATTAGAGGATGCAAATTTTTCTACCTTTCATAAGGACTTCTATTTTCTCTCTTTCTACAACATCACAATAGTTATTAGAGTAAAAATTTATTCAGGATTTAGTACATGAATTTAGAACACCATTTATGATTAAACAGAAGCAAAATTGTGTACCTGTTTGCACAGTAGATCTGAAATCGGAAACAAGTTGCATACCTCTTTACGCGTTGGATCCCAAATTGTTTCGCATCATTATTCCGATCACTGAAAATAGAACACTTGGATAATAGGCCAAAAGAGCTGAAAAGAGGCTAAATCTTCCTTTCCTTAACTTTATCACAAGACGACTATGATGGGTGTAGCAACTAGGGTTTTTTCCCTTTATGAAGGCAAGAGAGGGGACCTAGCCTATTTATAATAAATTTTAACAGGCTCACCCATCACAGGTCCATGTTAAAATAGGCCTACACTGACCATCTTCCATATCGGCCATAAAAGGTGTCACAAGCCCATAACTCAATTGATCACATTTTAATTGGGCTTACCCTTAATCAATAAAATATATTATTCAGTCCGTTTTATAAAAAATTAAAATAAACCCATAATTAATATTAGCCCATATAAAAATTCCAACATTCTCCCACTTAGCCAATATTAATTATGGCATTTTCATGTTTTAAGAAAGAAAACATTTTCTTGAAAAAACGACTCTCGGACTGAATACTTTAAACTCAAATGTGGCCACAAATTTTAGAAAACATATAGTTTATTGATAAAATGACACCTCAAACACAATCATGTCCACATTAAATTATCAATATCGGATCATG